>APFE031080014.1:83725-106966 GCA_000404065.3 Pinus taeda | reverse complement strand
TGTTACAATTATGATAAAAAAATACATTAAAGGTCATAAGTGTGCTGAGAAGAAATTATTTTACATTGATTGTGGAAAGGAGGAAGAAAAGGATCAAGAAATGTCGAAAGAAGAGTATATACACTAGGAACCAACCCCGAAGAAAGAAGAAATGAATCCAACCACATCTTGTAAAGCATTGGAAATAATTACTACTCCTCAAACTCTTAATATAGAAGGACATATCAAGAAGAAAAAGGTTCAAGAAGTGAAAGACCACATCAAGAAAGAAGAAATGAATCTAACCATATCTTGTAATGCAATGGCCAGAATTACCACCCCTCAAACTATAGAGATAGAAGGACATATCAAGAAGAAAAATGTTCAAGAAGTGAAACAATACATAGAGCATCAAGAAATGAATCTGACCATATCTTGTAATGCATTGGAAGAAATTACCACTCCTCAAACTCTCAATATACAAGGACATATCAAGAAGAAAAATATTCAAGCAGTGAAAGATCACATCAAGCATCAATAACAAGTTCTCCAACATTTAAAGGATAATGCCACTTTGGTGCATAATCGAATGAAACAACAAGCAGATCAACATCACAATGAAAGAAGTTTTGATGTAGGTGATTTGGTATTTTTATGGTTACATAAATACAAACAAATGTCCCTCAAGAAAGCTATTTATGAGAAGGAAATGTTGGCAATACTACGCACACTTAAGAAATGGAGACCTTACCTAATGGGAAGACACTTCAAGGTAAAAATGGATCATAATAGTATTAAATACTTTTTAGAACAAATATTATCCTCTGAATTGCAAAAAAGAATGGGTCACAAAGATGTTGGGTTATGACTTTGAAATCATCTACAAAAAAGGGAAGAAAAATGTTGTGGCAGTTGCACTCTCAAGAAAGGATGAGGATGTGGAAGCATTGTTGTGTGCCATTTCTATCATCCAACTAGATTGGATAAACGAAACAAGGTATCAATGGAAGAAGGACAAAGAAGTGTGGCCACTAATTCAAAAGTTGCAAAAGATCCCAATTCAAACAATATTGCCAGAACATGATGAGGAAGGAAAAATCATATTGGAGCCTGGAGCAGTCACAGAAACAAGAACCCGAAAGCTATGAAATCAATCAATTTTAGAGTATCTCATCAAGTGGAAGAACTTACTAGCTAAGGATTCCACATGGTAGGACAAGAATTGTATACAGGAGCATCAAGAACTACTCAAGCATTGAGGACAACACTTTTTGAATGAGAGGGGCATGTTAGGTCCCTATACTACTAGTGTAACCCCTTATTGTTATTAGTACAACCCCCTTATTATATTGTTGAACCCATGTAGATCCCATATTGTTATTATTGTCCCATAGAACCCACTGTGTTATTATAGTCCCTTACATTATTATGTAAGTCGGCTCTGATTATATTATGAACCCTTAAACTCCTAATATAGAAAGAAGTCCTATTCATTTGTATCATCTAAGAATTGTTCATTTGTGTAATGTAAAGGAGGTTTCCCCCTCGAAGAGGCTAAATTCTAAGGCGTTGATCTATCTTTTCTATCTTTTGGTGAGCTGGTTTCATAACATAATTATACGTGGAAGGAGCACATCTCACATTTGACATAGGTGCTAGAAACTTTAAAGAAGGACCAACTATTAGAAAATATCAAGAAATGTGAGTTTTCATAGTAGTATTTGGTGTATTTTGGGTGTGTAATGAGCTAAATATAGATCCTTCCAAGATGGAGGTAATCATGAAGTTTCCAATCCCTACTAATGTTTGTGAAGTCAAGAGTTTCTTTGGGGCAACATATTACTTGAGGAAATCCATAGCCCTATTTTCAACAGTAGCAACACCACTCCACAGTGTAATAGAAAGTAACAAGAGTTTCTAGTAGGAAAAGCGTTATTAGAGGGAATATGAAGAGTTATAGAGGAAGATTAGTCAAGAACCAATTATTGAATTACCAAACTTGCAATAGCCCTTTGAAGTGGAGACAAATGTGAGTAGTTATGCTATGGGAGTGGTAGTGTTGGCTTAGGTTGGGATGACCCAAGTTTGATTCTTTACTGCACACCAACAAAACCCTCAATCACTAGCCCTTTCGGTAACGACCTGCAAGCAAGTCGTAGTCTCACTTGAAGTGACTATGGGGGGTTGTAGAACTAGGTTTCTACAACAATGTGGAAATTTTGTATTTCTTATGCTTTAACAATTATAAAATACTTTGCATTCATGAACTACTTCTCACTTATATATTACTTCGCAGAATCACATTCATCACTTAAACATATCATAAACATCCACAAACTTCACAGTACTGAAATAAAGTGCAGATAATAAGAAAATCGACACATGAAGACATATATTTTACCGCTGAAATTCCCTTATACTGCGCAATGAGTTTATTGTGCGGTCCTCGTTGTGCTCCCCTGCTCTGCTGTGTAGTCCACTTCACACTTCACTACAATCTTTCTACCATGCACTCTCCCCACAAAATTCAAATTCCTTACCCAAAATCTAGCCAAGTTGCGCTCCACCCAACAGGGCCCCAACACTCTCATGTGACTCATCTCGAGTCACTCAACTACTTTTCCTCTAATCTTGTCCACAATTTTGTTGTATTTCTTGTTGAATTGTTGCAGAATATTTGTCAGCTTCTTTTCCTCGATGTGCACTTCTTCTAATAATGCTTCTGTGACATGTTCTATAGCCTTCTTTTCCAATTCTATCTACCTTTGTTGAAGCTGCTAAAGCTTCTCATCCACTGCCTGTGATAGTTGGAGGGCCTTAACCTGCCAAGGTTGAGTCCTTTCTATTGAACTTTTCTCCTCCTTCTTCAACTCTTTGATTTTCTTTTGTAGCTCCTTTGACTCATTAATTCTTTTAAGCCTCTGTGAGATTGGAAAGGTCTTCGCAGTTTCCTGACTCTCTTCCAATTGATGCTTATTTTGTTGGATTTCCTCTTGTAGTTTCTAAACATTTGGATGTTCTTGCAGTGAAGTCTAAATTTGCATGATCTCATCCAGTAATTTTACACAATCTGCAAATGTTGTGGAGATATTGGCCATACCAGTATTTAATTCAATCTCCCTCTATTGGCGCACTTCTAGTGGTGTGGTTGGCTACACCTTCAATCGCAACTCACTGATATTTAACTCATACTTGAACTGTATGTCTCCAATTTTCTTCTTGGATTCCTTAACTTCAAACCCGAACTTCACTACCTTATCTTTTGTTGATTCCTCCTCACAGATATACATGTCTGAAACTTCCCTATAAGTTGCTTCAACCACCTCTTTTAATATTTTCTACTATAGCTCTACATGTTCCTTGTCCTTGATGATCGAGTTGTTTCGTTAGCGCAACGTGCTCTTGTTCTATGTGAATTTTTAAGTATGAGGTGCATTGTTCACAATCCTTGAGCTCATTTGTAATACCTTGGTGCAAGTCATGTGGGAATGGAGTGGGCAGTGCTGCCATGTTCAAATTGACTTGGTCCCAACCTTTTTCCTACTGCTTGACTTTGATGGAGTCGAACTATAGAGCTCCAACAAGTATCTAAATTATCCTCATCCCAAATATTGTTTCTTTCAATCTTTTTCTTTGGATTCTGTGGCTTATCTTTACTAGTGGTCTGGATGTTTGCATCAAAATATTTAGTTCTCCAATACTTTGTTGCACACCTGTGATAAGCTCGCCATAGAAATCCTCCACTCTATTCCAGGATTCCATTGTTATCTCCTAAACCTTGTCTCTGATTTAATCCAGGTCGCCCTCAATGAGAACCATTGGTGTGATTTATTTTTTTTATCCGACTTATGCTTCTTTCTACTCTTAGTGGTAGCTTTGCCTTGGATATTTCTTTTCTTTGTGGCATTTTTATCTGTTTCTTGCTTTTCTACCTCTTTAGTCATATCCTTGCTTCCTTGAGCTTCCTCCTCATGGTGTTCTTCTTCATGTTATTCTTCTTCCTTTTTCTTTTCCTCTTCCTCTGATTCTTATGCCTTGTCTTTTCCACTATCTTTGCCATGCTACAAAGTGTCCAGCCCTTCTTCTTCTATCACACAGTCTCCTGCTTCCACTAGTGGATTCATCCATTCTGTGGGCCATGTATGTACTAATTCTACCAGATCATCCTCTTTGACCATATATGGAAATTCATGACATTTCTTCTTCGTGTCTTTGTGTGTATGTATGTACAATTTATGAAATTTGCCTTGCCCCTTGCCACAGGGTTATACTATTTGCACAAACTCGGCAAAAGGCACAGATGCTAGTTTATGAACGATGAACCACACTGGTTCGTTCAAAACGCGTCGACAAATGATTATTTATGTGATTTCGCTGAAAATTATCTAAACATTGTTATGGATCACAGAAGTCTAAATTCCTTAATGTGTAGATCCATTTGATATAATATTAAAATTATTCTACTCTCTTGTGCTCACGATCCTTGAGTGGTATGCCACAACAAAGCATACCTCGCAGCCTCACGTACATCTGAAGGCACCAAAGGGAACAATGTGTCCTCTAGCTCTTTCCACTCTAACATAGCAATGATCAAGATGAACCAGGCATAGTGGAAAGATGTACCTTTCTCCTATAACTCGTATCCATCCCAGTACATATTCCTTGCATAAGTATCCATCCCAGTTATACTAGACTCCATTTGCATATTGCGCGGCTAAAGACACCACCGACACAGGAAATTTTTTTGTTCGACACTTCCTCATAATATTTCCAGCCAAAATGTGTGCGGAAAAGTGGAATCCTTGGTAACCAATCAATTTTATGTTTTATCCCCTTTTACCTTTGATCAGCACGTACTTCTTCTTCATATTATCTGCCAAAGTATGATCTTGATCCTTACAAATGAACTCCTCCATGGGGTTCTACTCTTGGTATGGTAAACTTGTGATCCTCTAGAACAACATTTGATCTATGAGGATCATATTCCCCATCCAAAAGTGTCCATCATGTATTAATACCAACAATTGTCACACACACACGCTGTGTTTGTTGAAATTCTGCTGAAGTGCGACACATTCAACATATTGAGCAATCTTGACTACGCCAACCCATTCACCGATTGTTTTGGTTCCAATCTCATTACTCCGCTCTCTAGGTATTGAACCCACTTCAAGTACCAATCTGGTGCAAACTAAGGGTACTTCTTCTGGCCATTAAAATCATAGTCTGTAAATTTGAGCTACTGAATTTTCCCTAAAACCTTTCCTAAAAAAGGCACATCTTCCAGCAATAGTGGTGTGTAAATGTCCCATACTTTTCGTCGTTGGAATATTTTACTGGTTTGGAACTTGGCATCCTCAGAAGGATGTATGGGGGCAGAGGCAAGATGAATACTACGCCACCTTTATCCACTTGTATTTCATCCACTTATTCTTCAATATTGACCTTCTTAGGTTGCTTTTGAGGTTTCAAAGTTTTGGCAGGCTTCTTGTCTTGCTTTTTCTTGGTTCTTTCTTCCTTGGTTTTCTTCTTCCTTGGTGATTTCCATTGCGACAGTGCTACTACTATGGGTGATTCTACTGCAGGTGTTCCATATGCTAGCATAGACATATCAGTGGCTTCCATGACTCTAGACAGTCCCTTCTCACAAAAATTCCACACAATCTCGTCCCAAGATCGCTAAAAAAACACACACATTGAAGTCTCATGCAACTTTTTTGAACTATTAATCACTCGAGCTCTTGATTCAAAAAATTTCTTAATTTGAGAGGCAGTCATCTATTTATAACAATTCTGAAATTCAAACCTCATCATTAGATTTGGTTATATCCTGATTTTATTTAGATTTCATCATTAAATGCATATCTATCCTTCAATTCTACGAATATGTCATCTTAAATGCAATTTTACACGTGTCTTTTCCCTTTTAACGGTCATATTTCTACTTTCTAGTGAACTTCAACACATTCCCTATTGTAACGCACCTATGTCTTATGTCACGGCTTCTTGTGAACTTCGAAATATTCCCAAGTGTAGCGAAGTACTTTCTTTGTCGAAGCTCTCTCTACAATGTAGTTTATAGTGCAGTGCCCACTTTCAACTACATGCGACACTAAGAAATTCCTTCTTTCTTCTTTAGGGTGAAGTTATAGGGGTAGGGTTGTCCTTTTACAACTTCAACCTACTACCATTTACTTTTCTCTTAATTAATTATCCATTTAACTTCGTTAATTACACCACGCCTCTATCAATAATATACTTAATAACATATGGGCCTAACTAGTGTTTTTTGAATTTTCCTAGAAATTTCACAAACCTATTTTCATAGAGGAGAACAAGGTCTCCTACTTGAAACTTCTTTTTCATAATGTGCCTGTAATGCCAAGCCTTTTCCCTCGCTTTTTGTACTTGATGAAATCATGCTATGAACCTATCTTCTTCTAGAGAAAGTAACTGTGACATCCTTTCTTCCATTATGTCGAAGTCTGCCATATTTGTAAAAGCGGCAATTCTTAGGCTAGGGATAATGTATTCCATGGGAATCATAACTTTTTTCCCATAAACCAACCTAAAGGGTGTCTGACCTGTCAACTTTTTGCATGTAGTCCTATAAGCCCATAATAGTGCTAGAATCCTAAGATTCCAGTCATCCCCATTTACATTACATACCTTGGTCAGTGCATTCTCTAAAATTTTATTAGATGCTTACATAGTTCCATTTGTCTGAGGATGATAAGGAGTGCTCTTTTGTTGATAAACTTGAAATTCCTTAGTTAATGCTTCAATGGTATTATTTGAGAAATGTAACCCTTTGTCAATTATCAATATATTTGGACACACAAATATGGACAGTATGTATTCAAAGATGAACTTCGTAGTAGTTTTTGTGCTGCAATCCTTCACTAGTTGTACTTTGGCCCACCTTGTCAAATAATCAGTCACAGTGATTATATACCTCACACCAATCTTTTTTCCTAGTGGATTGATAGGTCCAACAAAATCAATAACCCATTTATCAAAAGCCTGCAATGTTACTTGTGGTACTAGTGGAATTTCATCTCTTCTTAAAGTTTTTCCTGTTCTTTGGTAGACATCACAAGCTCGAAAGTAATCCTTTGCATCTTGTGGAGTGTAGGACACCATAATCTTATTCTTAAAATATTTTTCTGGTATCTTTCCCTACATAATGTCCATCAGTTGTGCCATTATGATATTCTATTAAAATTATCTGTCTTTCGTGCTCAGGAACATACCTGCACAATATTTCATCTAGTCCCATCTTATACAAATTTCCTACTATTAGTGAAAAAATTGTTGCCTTAACCACCAATTATTTCTTCTGTTTCATAGTGTATTTTGAAGGAGCCATCCTTGTGGTTAAGAACTGAATAATATCAACGAAGTGATCATCCGTTATTTTGATTGCAAACAGTTGCAAATTAGGAAGATTATCCTCTATACTCGTTGGTTCTTCTCCTGTTTCCAACCCTGACAAATGATCATGTCCAACATTTAGTCTTCTTGGATTAACAACAACTTCAAAGTCATACTCCTGAAATAATAATAGCCATCTGCAATTTTTTCCTCCTAAAACAGGTTTATTGTCCAAATACTTTAGTGCAGAGTGATTTGTAAACATATTGAAATGTGATCCATCCAAATAATGTCTAAACTTCTGTAAAGCATATACTATTGCAATTCCTTGCCTTTTTGTAGTTGTATAATTCTTCTCTGCTATAGACAGTTTCCTATTTGCAAAAGTTATAGGGTGATTGATTTCTCCTATACTAGGTTGTGCCAATACCACTCCTAAAGCTATGCATGAAGCATCCACATGAACATGGAATTTCTTATTCCAATCTGGAAATACCAATATAGGAGCAATTACCATATTTTCTTTTAGTGTGTCGAGGCTCTTTTGACATTCTTCATTCCATAGGAATGTTACATCTTTCTTCAGTGGTTTTTGCATAGGCACAGTGATATGTGCATATCCTTTGATAAATTTTCTGTAATATCATGTATGTCCCAATGTGGTGAAAAGATGTCTCACTCTCTTTGGTGAAGGTAAATTCACAATAATAGAAATCTTCAGAGGATCCACCATCAATCCTTTCTTGAAAAAAATATGTCCCAACAATATACCAAAAGGTACGCAAAATATGCACTTCTTGATATTCATAGAAATTTGATATTGCCTGCATGTGTCAAGCATTGGCCTTAATCTCACACCATGTTTCTTCAAGAACCCAAATATTGTTCAATCATCAAAGTATACTTCTAAAAACTTATGAATATATTCTTTGAAAGTTGCAACCACCACTCTTGAAAATATGGTAGCGGCATTATTCAATCCAAAAGGCATCACTATACACTGATATGAAGTCCATTCTCTAGCGAAGGTGGTATTATGTCGGCTTATGTAGTCTTATGTTTTCTTTTCTTGTACCACCATAGGACTTACCGACTCTAATTCTTCCATAGGTTCAATGATTCCTATTGCTATCATTTTGTCAAGTTTTCTCTTCATTTTTTCTTTGTACTTTGGATTCACTCTATCAGGCCTTTTCTTAACTAGCTTCACATTAGGCTTTGGAGGAATCTTCATAACTCCCAAATATCCTACTATGCCCTTCATATCTCATAACTTAGTGGGAAATAACTCTTGGTATTAATGCAAAAGATATGTAACTTTAGTGATTGTTTCTTCATCCCAATAATATCCTATCATTGCAAACTTTGACTCCTCTTCTAATCCTATATTCACCTTCTTTGTCTTCAATGGATGTTATATCAGGAATTTCTAACTCAAGTCCATTCACTCCATGGTAGCCTCTAGATTCTTCTATGTCAATATTGTGAGGGTCGACTTCATATTCTTATGCAATGATATTGTAGCATTCCAATATATTATGTAGTTGCACAGCCCAATCAGGCTACCAAGTGAGTGGAATTTCATTCTCAAAAATATTCTTTTTAACTATATGAAGGGCTGAATCTATATATGGAAGATAATATTCAAATCTAAATTTCAATATAACCCATCAACAATCCCTTCCTAGTTCATAGTACCATGTCAAAGTTCTATTTCCAGGTACCAGTTTTGAGGGATTGTCTCCAATGTATGGATGAACCCATGCACCAATTCTTCTCATGGAATCTCCTTACACGCTGTCATGTTAAGTTGGATGTGATCTCTAGGATCAGTTTGTCCATCATATTTATCATCCAACTCTGTTTCTACCTGACCAAACCTTATCCATATCAACCTTCTACTTTATTTCCAAGTTCCTATATTCTTCTTATTTATACCCCACCATCTAGCAAGAGTAGATCTTATGGCTATATCCAGAGCTAACAATCTTTGACACTCTGGTACCTATCCATCATATTCTTCAAGAAAAGTATTTATATCACCCTAACCATCATAAAATGTTAAGTCACATACCTCAGCTTTCATACAACGAACTACTTTAGTAACTCTTGCACATTGCCTCGTAGATACTTCATGTAACTTGTTTTGCCATTTTTCCAATTCTTCTTCTGAATCTGAAGCACACGAACTTTCATGCTCCCAACTCAACTTCCCTTTAGTAGGGTTAACACAATCTTTTTCTTTTTCTTTTCATCTGATAGATGTTATCTATATCAGTTGCGTTGTACTCCTCTTTAACTGGTTCAATATACCTTGCTCCTTCTGATGGATCCAAGGGAACAATCACTCTCATATTGTTTCTTTCAAATATCATTTGCCTCTTCTTTAATTTTATTATAGCCATGTTGGAAAATTCCCAATCCAGTCCAATTAATGTAGGATAGGGGTTACTGTCATCCAAAATTTCTATCACTTCAAATTCAGTAGTAGTGAGCACCCCTTCAATGTCCACTGTAATGCCCGATAATATTCCTAGAGGAACAATCTTTTGTTGATTTGTCATTCTTAGTTGAATATGTGCCCATTGCAACTTTGGTTTACCCATTAACTCCCACGATTGGTTGGTTATGACATTAACTTCTGATCCCATATCTAAAATAACTTGGTCCATGTCAAATTCTCCTATTTGTGCACTAAGCCTCATTTCCTTTCCTGTTCTCTTATGTCTATGTAAATTGTTGATTTAAGGGGGCTTGACCTAGATTCAAAGTGTATTGCGCACCAACAAAAACCTCAACCACTTGCCCTTTTGGCAATGACTTGCAAGAAGATCACAATCTCAACTGAAGCAGTTATGGGAGGTTGTAGAACTAGCTTTCTACATCTAGAGGGATTTTTGCGTTGTGGCACCCGTGTGTTCACTTATGTCTTATATCTATCTACAAATTCACATACATGAATAAACTCGTGCTGATGATTAACTCCACAAAATGGTAACTTCTCTAACTTGCACACCCAACTACAGGTGGTCTACGCACTCGGCTGCAGACTCTTCCAAGGCCTCTGCGCACTGAGCTGCATAGCCTTCCCAAAATTATAGACCCAAGGCAGAAATTATGATCAATTTACGAATATATCTATTATTTTTTATCTTTGAAAAATTATTACATCTATATTTTTCCTTACTACAATACCATGTTCCACATACCATGGATCCAACAAAACAATGTACTAATACTCGATACTCATTACAAAATAAGGGACTCTGAAACACCCCAAAGCCCCTTAACATTGCTTGATGAATAGAACTTCGCCAACCTCACGTGCTAGAGAACTAACATATCTAACCTCTTGGTCTCACCATGGGAGTGCCTATGATCGGCCAAAAGTATTTGAATTACAAATAAAAAATCAAATACCAGACATGATAAACATTGAATAGAAACAACCCACACTCAAAGATAAAAATGGTCACATCACACAAAAAAACCAAACCTAAAATACATATGTACAAGGCGCAACACAATCTAACACATTATTTTATGTAGTTTCCATTGTTAGGAACATGCCAAGGACTCTCATGCACATGTATGAACTCATGTGCCATTGTTGGAATCATATGGCACACTATGTTGGGGCCATGCCACATAGAGTTGAATTTCCATAGTCCTTAAGGTTAACAATTCTAGTGAAAGCATAGAATCATATCATTATTAGGAGCTCCTCAAGGAAATAAAAGGTGAGTAATATCATGAGTTAGTGAAACTCCTTGAAAATGGCTATTAAGATATAATGTAGGTACAAGAAACTTATCAATAAGGGTGTTTGGATTGGACAATTCATTAGTAATTTTGGTACTAGAAATCCAAGACTTGGCTCAATCCAAGGGTGGTACTTCATTAGATCACACAGATATATACTATATATATATATATTATATATATATATTTTTTTTTTTTTCCATGCTCCAAATTAGGGAAAATGGAGGAATCATGAGGCATATCTGCCCTTGGATTATAAGTTGAATCCATGAAATTTAGGGTGGTTCATTGTGAAGGAAACTTGAAATCAAGTGATTAATCTAAAATAGGTGGAGTGATGACCAATGTGGGTAAGGCATCATGATCATATTCCCTATTGGGATGGAGTTTCTGATAAGCATTATAAGGTTCTAATGGGATTACCAAAGAGGAAATCTCTTCCACTAGAAGTAGCATGTTCTCACCATACAAGTCTACATGCAAAGGAGATCTCACCACCCAATCGTCATGCACCCAATGGGATCCATTGGCCATGAAAGAGATAATATGCATGGGAGAAAGATTAGTAAATGGAACATTAGGTGTTGACATAGGGAAAACACCAATTAATGATGATATCCTAAACAATCATGCAACAATATTCTCATAGCCTAAAGGGTTATACCTAGAAAATGGTAGTGTGTTTCCAATAAAAGTCAATTTGGTCGTTAACAAGAAATACTTTAGTTGATAAATACTAATAATATTTCCTTCATGGGGAAAGCAAAGAATGTGATAGAAATATGAAAAAACAATAGTCACAACTAAATCAAACTATGTCCAAGGATATGATTATAGTCAAGTAGGGGACTCAACAAATTCTACATCAATGTCAATTATTTTCCGCCTCGCTTAATGGAAAATGTGAAAAGAGAACCCTGAGGTAAAAAAGGTGTGGCCATCAAAGACCTAAATGGTAGTACTTTATTGAACAAGTGTTATAGAATTGAGATCTTTCCAACATGATGAGGCCATGATACAATTAGAGGATCCTTCATCCACTAGATGACACACAATTTTTCTATAGATATGCAATGTGATGAAAAGTGACTTGATCGGATAAACTAAAATGACTTGCATCATTATCAAATGTGATCAAATTTGAATTTGAGGGATCATCCGCTCCAACAATGAGATCAGCAAGGCCCTATGTTTTGTAGGAAAAATTTGTAAAACTTCTAATCCATACATGGCATAGGATTCTTGGGCTAGATACTCGACAATACTGTAATGTTGGGAAGCCCTAGCATTAGGATTACATGTCAACTTATGGGGAATAGCCTTAGGTGGGAAAAAAAACGGGTTCTAAAGTCTTATCTAGTGTGAGAGGTCCATTGGATGAAGTGGGGATGATTAGTTCCTTAGATGAAGAACTAGACTCAAGAGTCTCATTTATTTTCACACTTATAAATTTTCATATATATTTATTCTTAAGGATATGTGACAAGCCTTCCTAATTTTTTTGTCTTGCAAGCTTATTTCACTACCTCTAGTGTCAGAACCAGTCCCGAGCGAGCAAGGAGAGGTTGGTTTCCTTGATGATGATCCAGTGATGGATGTGTACAATCTATCATTTGACGAGTTACAGAAGAAGATTCCACAGGCACGAGGAAAGCATTTTCTAGATGATCACGTGTCACCTACATTCATGAAGGAAAGTGTGATAGTGCCAGATGTCAGAAAGCATCCAATTATCATTATTGATTCCACCTTTGCCTATGCAGGAGCCACAAGCTCAAATTTTAAGATCCTATTAGCTAAGAATGAACAAATGGAAAAGACCTTGTAGGAATCCAGGCAAGAGGCACAATAATCCATAGAGCATAGTGCAATTTCTACAATCGCAGATATGAGGAAAGTGATACTTGCTAAAGTATAAACACTTGAGACTACCATGCAGAATCTCTATGATGGATTCGTCATGTGCATAAATAATTTTTCCATGTGCATGGATTACAACAGTGGAGCAAAATGTTGGTTCAAACTCTTAGGGACATACATGTTACCATCACCCATGTGCAAGAGTGGACAATGTTGTACAAAGGGGCCCCCTTTACTTGCTGAAGATGATGAAGCCACAGGCAGAGCTAGACAAAGAAAAGGTAAAGATGTTGATCCAGAACTATGAGAATCTCACCCCATTCTTCAGCATCATACATGCTTCATATGCATGGTTGTATAAGAGTTTGGATTTCATGGTGAGAATGCACATGGTCGCTTCAATTAGTTCCCTCAATGAGGCTAAACACAAGAACCAAGTCTGGATGGAGATCGAAAGGTACATGGAGCAGCCAAGGTGAGAAGCCACCAAGGATGAATTGGAGCTCACCACACATGTTCCATGAAGATCTTCTATTCAAATCCTAAGAATGCACTTGGAAGGAGCAAGGAGAGCTTTCGGGTACCAGGGCACACTTTTTAATTCTGAAGGGTTACTTCAAGGCTTCAAGATGCACTCAAGAGAGAGAGGCACTCAAGGGAGGGCATAGGGCGCATGTCCAAAGGATGAAGGATGAGGGTTCATGCTTCCTAAGTGAGTTTTTCGCTCAAGAGAGACAAGTAGGGTGCATGGTGAAAAGAAAAAGGCTGAAGGGGATGGTTTTGAGGCTTCAGGGCATGCTCATTCGCTCAAGAAGGTAAAGGAGGGCATAGGGAATGGTGTCAAAGGATGAAGGATGATACTTCAGGGATTTAAAGTCTGCTCATGCACTCAAAAGAACCAAGGAGGGTGCAAGGAACATTGATGAAGATTGAAGGGGTTAAGCTTCAGGTCTTCAGGGCGTGCTCATGCTCTAAAGGAAGGTGCAATCCTTCAAGTCAAAGATGTGCTCTCAAAGGAAGACTTGGTTCTCCAAGGGCACAACTCGGAACAAGGAAAGGGAAAGATGATTTAGGAGTGTGATATGCACTCTTAGAGGGAATAAGGTGCACTTCTAAACAACGAAGGATTCCTGATAAAGGATTAAGAGTGAATTGATGCGCTCCTTGCCTTAATGGGTTCACATTGCAACCCAAAATTTATGTAAGTATGGAAGATAGAACAAGGGGCGAACACAATGAGTTTAGACATAAAATCATGTGCAACACATACCAACTCATTGAGAAAACTTAGACAAGCTTGAAAAAACTTAAATAGACATAAAAATTCAACTTTACATGCATTCCTCGAGTACAATAAATAAAGTGTGTGTGACTGTGAGTTTATGACCATAATGTGTCGTTTTACAACAACAAAGGTGTTATGACCATGAAATACACTAAGGATGTTCTAATCAATGTGATGACACATAAGGATGATCAAGAACACTTGAAACATATAGAATAACTTGAAACAACACTCGATGACCAAGGCAACACTAGATGCAATGGTGAAGTAGGCTCTGGAATTTGAATATAGTGAGATTTTGGAGAGTGTTGTAGTAGCAACAATGCACATCTATTACATCATTTCAAATTATATATATGAAATTCAATGTGATTATTTTTATAGTTTTGTAAATGGTTATAAACCATTTATATTAATAAAATGATTATATATATATATATAATAATAATATTATATATATTATATATAATATATATATATATATAATTGAATTTGTATTAACTTTTTTTTGGATAAATAAATTAGAAATATCATATAAATTTTATTTTTGGATTATGAAAACATAACATTATGATGGGGAAATTATCATTTATTTTTTTTCCAAAGGAAAGTTTTTTATTTTCTTCAACCTGAAAACAAGAAACAAAATTATTCATGTCAACCTTTGGATTGGTGCATAATAAAAAGAAAACAAAAAATTGAAGAAAAAAAATTACAAAATATTGCCAAGGCTAAGTATGATAATAGTGTTGAAAAATGGATCAAGAAATTTTCAATTTCATTTTTCCTTGATTACATTGAGAAAATTTGAAATTGTACATCAACAGACAACTTGGAGTAGTTAGTTGAGGTGACATGGCCATTTTTTACTCAGTTAGATCAGTCAATTGAGTTAGGGGAATGAATTTAAATTTTATGTAAATTTTAGGAACCTAGGTTGACTTAATTTCAGTTGTAATTAGTTAAATAGTTATAACTATTAATAGAACTAGTTCTTGGTCAGTTAACTAGGGGGCATCAGTCTAAATCAAATATCATCTAATTAACTAATTAGTCATCTAATAATTACCTCATGCATGCAAAGAATACGAGTTGCCCAGTTGTGGTGGAGTTTCCAAGGTAGTTAACCATCATCTGCAAACTAGTTGAGCGTACAAGTGTTGCATAAGGTTAGGTGATCAACCCTGAGGAATTGTGCAAGCATTTTGAAGGAAATTCCTAAATAATTGGGGCCTATTTCCTTAGGAATTGCGCAAGAAAATAGGGACTCAAGCAGAGGCTAAAATTGACTAAGTCTGGGTCAGAGCTTATTAGTGAGCAGAGAGATAGGCTATGCACTTGCAGGGTGTACTCAGTTGAGAAAAGAAACTGTAATACATCTCTATTCATTTGCTTAATTCTTAGGCATTGGGGTTTTTAAAATATTGGTTTCCCCATATAAAAATACTTGTTGCATGTGTGTTATTTCTTCTTTCATATCTTATATTTTTGTTCTAGATTGTGAATTACTTTTCGCAAAGTCGTAGAGTAGGTTTGTGTCTTATGATTTTGATTAAAAATTGATGATAACTTGTAAATTTGCAACCCAATTTCTACAAATAGCCACTTAGCTTCTCCTTTTTTACTTTCTTCTTTTGAACTTTTTGCCAAACTCCTTGGTCGAGAGAAGTTGTTACTATTGCTAGTTAATTTCCATCTTCCTGCAATGGGACTTCTTAAATGTATGAGTCAAAGAGCTCAGATACATGGGATATCTTTGTACCCCTTAATTCCTTTTTGATGCGTGTTTCCACTTTATTTTTCCCTGAGGTTATGAACTTTGTTGATTCATTTTCCTTCTAGTTGTGAGTCACGAATCTTGACTAATCCCCAACCCCTCCTTTTGCATAGCTTCTAGGTTGTGTCTGAGCATCTAAATTTGGATAATTTTCGATAGGATCTTCTTCTTCATCTCCAGAAGTGTCAGGAAATATTCAACCCCTTGGCTTAGAGGCTTTCCTATTTTTCTTTTTTGGGATCTTTTATTCCTGTGGGAAAATGTTCTTCAATTGTCCTATTTGATAACAAGTTCGACACCTAAATGTCTTATTCTCGTAATCTAAAACCTCACACCACTGAAAGTTTTCATGTTTTAAATCAATACGATCAGGGAGACCTTTGTTAAGGTATATCTCTACATATATTTTTGGAAAATGTAAAGAAACCTTTTGTTGTTTTGTCTAAGTCCATTTTTCCAAATTTACCTAGAGTATTTCCAATATCCTCCAGAACGTGATGTTGCCAAAAATGAAGAGGGATATTTGGTCACCTCACCCATACCGACATTGTTGTTACCACCATGATTATAGCATCAAATTATAGGAACATAAGGTGATAAAAATCCTAGCTCTACCCCAAAATAATGACCCTTCATGTACAACATTTCCCATATCTTGATGTGTATCAAATTGAACTATGAAGAAACCCTTTGAGCATAAATAGAGATCATAGTTTGATGCCCAAGAATAAAACACCCATTGATATAATTCTTTAGGTCTCATCCATAACCCATTAAACCTATATATCAATGCCTTATATTGTAGATCAACAAAATATGATTTTACCTCGGGGGTTTTTAAGTACATAGCTGATAGCTTATCCATTTGTTTGACTATGTAAGGGATTGACATTTTTTAGATATGATTAGCTTTAATGACATTCTTCCCTTTCACTACATCCTTATATTTTATGTGTTTTGAAGCTCTCGCCCCCACAACCTTATGTTTAATATTATGGTTGACTTCCTTTCAATACCATAATATTTCAAATGAGGGTGTCTTGCATCAATTTCCCCTCACATATCAACCTTTGTAAAGATATAGGAATATCCATATTGTCATGAATGTCATACTTCAAATTTTCCACTAGATCTAAACCTTAGATCCAATAGGAAAAAGTCTTCCCATTTAATTTTTTTAGGAAGATATCGAATTTTTCCTTCCTTGCTTGTCTTTGAACTAGATCTGAGAGGAAGAGATTGTGGGGTGTCCTAAGAAAGGGAAAAACCCCAAGCTTTAAAGTAACCAACCCCAGATCTAACATAGGGGGTGTCTCCTTTAGCACCTACATACCCTGGACATTAGAGAAAATATGAGATCTAAACCATCAGCGGAGGCATATCGAGTGCAAATCCATCCCTAAGCTCCAAGGGAGCTACCTTGTCATAGCATAAAAATGCTCTTGTAACATTGTTCATGCAAGGGAGCCAAAATATTGTGGAAGAATGAGGTTGTCAAATGGCCTTGCAAGAGTAAACTATTTGCTCCACCCCTGAAAGTAAACGTAGTCGTAGATTGTAGTTACTATTTGCAAGCACTTTTTTTTCCTGACTAGTTTGAGGGGAGACCAGACACTCATGCAATCAGCATGAGAGACCAACCAAACATCCACTAAAGCCTCTTGTGTTCTGCAATGGAAATGGTTCATCGAAACCTATTGTTTGACATCACACTGAAGCCTAAGGACTACACCTTCGCATAAATCAGGGTCCCACTGACTGCAGGGGGTGTGTAAATGCTCCACGGTGAACCATTAAGACATTTTGCAGTCTTGTGATCATCGGTAGTGATTAGAATGAAACATAATGGATTCAAAACCCTAGTACATATTGTTGTCTCCATCCTTCATGAAGTCCTCATCTCTAACATAACAAATAAAAACTTTATCATTTATTAAAAAATAGTTATAAAATTTTAAATTCATTTATGTGTGCGTGTGTGTGTGTTTATAAATATGATAAATCCATGAAAATTTATCATAAGCCTTCAAGAGGTCAATTTTAATAATTATTGCAGGATTGTTTGAAATTTGAATTGAGTGAACACTTTCTTAGGGTATTCCAACTACCTCATGAATTTACATGTCTTATAGAAATCCAAACTGATCACCTATAATGTAATCAACTAAAAATGGCTTTATTCTCATAGTGATGGTTTTAACAAATATTTTATACAAGAAATGCAAAGAGATATTGTTAGAGCCCTTCATAGGTTGTTGGAAAATCTATTGTTTGAAGCAGGGCTAGGAAAGTGGCATTCATATGTCTAGAAACCCATATTATAATCTTATTTCTTCTATATCCTTGAGCAAATTCTGACCAAGAAAAACGGAGAAACTCAAATATAATTAAATCATCCAACTATATGAGCCAGGGATTTTGCCTTTCTTAGGAGACATTAAACACTGCTTAGTTCCTCCAGTGAAACTAGTTTGTAGAGAGCCTATCCTCCTTGTTAACCATGTGGGGAAAGAGAACAATTACCTTGAAATTATCTCCTAGATTTTCTCATTCTCGTTTATAAATTATAAAAGTGCAGGACTCTCAGATATGCAAGCCCTTAAAATCCTCAAGCCATAGAGCCATGTGATTCTTGCAATTCCCAAATGGTGTTCTAGTTTTTCTTTGGTAATGCGCATATGTATGATTTTTTTTTTATATATAGATATTCAAGTTATGTTATTATACCAATTATTCTATTATTAGATTCTTACTCTATTGTTCAAGATTCTATTTGCTATTAATTATTTTATTCTATTGTTATATTAACTAATATCTTTTTTGTTTTCATTTATTGTTATATTTATTATTCTTTTATCACAAGTTTAAATCTAAAAGGGGTAGAGTATGTACACCTCCAATAAATTTAATAAAGAAGGGGATCTCATAAACCAATTTGGTGTCTGTCTTATAACTTTAGAATTAAATTATTAGTATTGTTGTTGTTGTTGTTGTTGTTAAGCCTCACATGTCTATTTTAAAATTTGGCTTCTACAATTTTAATTTATTTATGTGAAAAAAGTAAGTGAATGATAGAGATTTAACCTCCAAAAAAATATCCACATAAAAATTCACATTAATTTTAAAATTAATTAATAATATAAATGCATCAAAAATTTATATTAATTTCAAACTTTATGATAACTTTTTAGAATTTAATTTAAAAAATTTAATTAAAAAAAATAGCTAGCATTATCTATTCCTAAGAATTTGTGCCCTCTCAAAAATAAAATCTCTCTTTCGAGAAAAAATGACCGATTAAGCTTTTGTGAAGGATCTTTTTGGTGGTAGCATTAAGCCTTTGCAGTAGGTGTCCCCCACAAACATATATACATTATATACATAATATATATCATAACTGCACTCTATTTAAATATGATAGGTATATTAAGCCGGTTAAGCTTTGATTATAAGTAATGTACTCATATAACTAAACGGTTGCCGAACCCTCATGAAAACTCGGTCTATGGTTATACGCAGCCCTTCGCTTTCGGGCAATGAATTGTCGGTATTGATCGGAATGTTTTTACTAAAGTTGTTTTTTTGTATTTGGTTTAAACTAAAGCCACTAGGTTTTGTTAATTTTTTTAATTAGATAAGAAATGGATATATAGTTGTGCACATTGGAAATGTTTATGTCATTATATTTATGAATTTTGTGTACAATGTTTCAGTAAATATGTATGATTTAATGAAGTTTTGTTATTAGATGTTAGGTTAGTTTTTATCTCAAAAGTAATAAATGGTAATGTATGGGTTGTTTTGTTTTTAATTTGTTACCCTATTAAAATATGATTTAGTTAAGTTTCCAAATATGTTTAAAAGTTTAAGATGGGTTTCGAATTTTGTTTTAGGTCAAGGGATTGTATTTTTTTATTCTAAATGAAATATGAAAAGTATGTTTTTTTTTTCAAAGAAAAAAAAATCGGATTTATAAAGTTATAATTTAGTGAATTGTTATTATTTTTTTAATTTGGGTAATTTGAGATGTTTAATGGAAAAGTGTTTTGATGTGGATTATGGATTATGTTATAGACAATTACTAGTCATTTAATTTATATGACTCCACTAGTTTATAGTATATTAAAGTCTCACACTATTTAAGATTAAAACGAGTTTTTTATTAACTCCTAATTTTTTTTTAGTAAAAGTTGTTTATTGTTATTAACTATTTTATTTTATTGTTTTTCTATACAACTAAATTGAACCTAAGCCAGGGTATTATTATTAGCTATTTTATTCTATTATCAAGCCATTGTTATTAGTTATTCTATTCTATTGTTTCTTTTTTTTTCCTTTTTGTAACTTTAGCCTAGGCCATGTCGTTGTTATTAGTTATGTTAAGATCACAGAGCACCAAGAGAAGTGGTGGTGTATAAAGACAATGTTGCTTGATCCCACTAACCAATAAGACAAATAAACATTAATTTTTTCTAGCTTTCTATATTGGAGGATAATACCATGGGAAAAATCATGGGTGCCCATAAATCTAGAGCCTGAAACGACTAGTAACTTGACCAAGTCAAGTTTACTCGAATAAGCCTAACAACCCACCGCCCCTTAAAGTTGACTCAGGAAGATTGACCTAGTCCCATTCATTTTTGTTGAAGTCCATATAAAATTGTTTCCATCTATCGAATTACATGTGTTACTAGCCATTTTATCCATCGGTTATCTAGGAAATATTTTCACGTACATGATTCATCAACCATCTCATCTGAGATCTCACGTTCCTCCCTTAAGCCAGGATACTAGTACACCTGCCACCCGGGTATCTCTCCAAGTGGTCCATTCCACAACTTGATGACTCGATGTTCCAATGCACTACATGTATGTCTGAGCAAGCTCTTAAGGCCTTACAACTATGTATGTTCCCGCACAACATGTGTTCTTGAACATCAGGTCATACAACTTCCTAAGGAAAATCCTTCGACCAAAACCCTTAAGGTGTTCACACATCATACACCAACTCTTTCACTAAACATTTACTCCATCTCCGTTCTTTTCATCCATACGACCACTCTCTTGGCTTCTTTATCTTTCTCGACCCATAACTCAATCAACGTTTTCAACACAAATTTTCCTAGTCCATGTGATATCTCATTAGCAAGCATCATTATTTATTACATCTCCATATGCTCATTGACATTAGTCTCAAATCTAGGCTCTCATATTCACCAACATTTAATATTTACCACTCTTGTTATGCATCTAAATCTCTCCATTTATCGTTAGCTCTGATAGCATATGTTAGGATCACAGAGCACCTAGAGAGGTGGTGGTGTCTAAAGACATTGTTTCTTGATCATACTGGTCAGCAAGACAAATAAACATTAACTTCTTAGCATGTTAATAGGCTATATTGGAGTATAATACCATGGGAAAAACCATGGGTGTCCATAAACATGGAGCACAAAACCACTAGTAACTTGACCAAGTCAGGTTTACTCAAACAACCCTAACAAGTTATGCTATTATTGGAATCGTTCAAGACATCAATTTGCTTTGACTTGGACATGTCCATTGGACATGGATTTTGCATTATGAATCAGGTCCCAAACTAGTTTCATATAAATAAAAATTGTTATTTTCCATGGTTGTTATTATTTATATTGTTATTAAAATTTAAGGTTTTAAATTATGGTTGTTATTATTTATATTGTTATAAAAATTTAAGGTTTTAATTAATTTAATAATTAAAAATCCTATTTATGGTAAAATAATTTTATGTTTAAATTTTATTTTATTTTTAAATTAAAATTAATTAACAAATTAATTATCTATAAATTTTATGTTTTTTTCCTATTATCTTTATTATAGTAAAATGTTTTAAACATAATTTATATGCAAAAACATATTTTATTTTTCTATTATTTTTTGACTTCTCTGTATTGTTCTATTTGCTCTATGTTGTTATGATTCTCCATTATTTATTAAACATAATTCTATTATCTTTATTTTAATATTATTTGGATTTTCTAGAAGTTCTAATTTACTTCATGTTTCATTATTATTGTTGATGTGAATTCATGAATGAACGAAATGAAATACATATTAAAATAGAAACGTAAAGATACAGAGAAAATGAAATTCAATCAATAAATAGAAAATGATGAAAACTATTTACATGCAAAATGAAAACAAACTAGCTCAAGAGATGGTAACTTATCTCTAAGAAGACATGTGACGGCTACATGTCTTCTGAATTGTGTTACAATGAGGTTCAAAGAACTTTTTATCATGAAGAAAAAAAGAGAAACCCTAAACATCCAAAAACATAACCCTAGGAGACGAAACACCAAAAGGTATGGGCCCTAATGGGGATAGTCTGAATGTCAACTTCCTGAGGTTGTAACTTTAACATACGATCTCTGTTTGGCATGCGCAATAGCCCATTAGAAAGGTCTATCTAAGGAAAACAACTTTCCATTGTAATTTTGAGTTAAGGACTCACATTTTCTCTTTTCCCTAATAAAACAAAATTTAGGGCGTTAAAATAGCTTTGGAAGTTTAGGACCCAAAAACTACCAAAATAGGAAATTCTGTTGAAAAATAGGAAATTTATAGAAAATAATTTTGGGTGTCCAAGTGGAATAGGTGGGTGGCCACTAATATCCACCTAGATCATTCCTCCCCTCTTAAAAAGTAGTGATCCCCATTGCGTTGATTTTGTCCGTGAGGTGAGGAATCTTTTGTTGAACTTTATCCCTAGTGAGCCCATGGGAGTTTCACTCAATGAACCTCTGATATATCACATATGTTCGTAGCATACTAAACAATACCCCTAATTTGATTACATATTGGAAAATACCTCTAAAACTCACATTATTTAACCCCCTACCAATACGAAACCAATACACCTTCCAAATTTAAAAAGCCCTACTTTCACTAGATGTTATAGGTATCCAGTTTTTCATTAATATTTTTTATACCCCTTTGTTATACAGAATCTACGACTATGGACAAAAGTATCTTCCCTAGACCTAGTGGCCTGGTCTAGAATAATATAAATAAAAGACTATAAAGTTCTCCTTAGAGAAATTGGAGAATGGAAAGATGCTTGCTTGTGATCTGTCACAAGATCTTCTCTCCTCTTGGCTTGTAAGCTCCAACTGTAGCTCCGACCATTATATTTAGAACCTACACAAACAATCAACACAAGACA
>APFE031080014.1:23901-82124 GCA_000404065.3 Pinus taeda | reverse complement strand
GGTAGGATGAGATAGGATTTGAATTTCTTATCCAAGATAAATGTTTATAACAAATCCTGGAAGCATCCACAAGAGGAAGCTTTGGGATTCTTTTTATTTTTCCTAAATTTCTAGAATCAGCATGCCCCCAACAAAGGAAAACCTGCTCTAATCATAGTAGGTGCAGAACTGAGTAACATGTTTCTGAATGCAGGTCCCTAGAGGGCCAGGGTGCATTGGGCCTTAAAAGCACTTAAATATAGTAGTCAAGGTTAGAAACTCAATGATTTTGGAGAGTCACACTTAGGGATTTTTGTAGGGATGACGACAAGGTGTTCATGGATGTTGATTGATCTAGTTTGCAGGCCTATTGACTAGATGTGACAAAATGGCCTATAACATATTTCCAACTAAAGCACGAAGTTAGAAATGGAAACTTATGACTGGAGTTCATTACCTTGTAACAAGTTCAGATCAATAAAAACTAGTTGGAACATCATTTTCTACAATACATTTTCATCATGATATCTTCACCGAGGGAGGCATACCCATGCTCAATAAATAAGCTAACATTACATGTACAATGATCAAGAAGTCATGTCCATTTATGACAAAGTGTGGATCCATGATTAGATGATTGTACGATCATAGCCATTATGCTTTGTAATCTTTCATTAATCCTAAAATCACAACTCAGATGGATGGTCTAGATCTGAGGTCTTCTATCTCGTTCATGTGATCATCCAATGTATGAGTCTAACCACGTGAATAAAGGAGTGGAAGTCAAACCTGGTAAACACCATCTGATTACTAGCCAATGATGTAAGTTATTAATAGACACAAGAGAAACCACTGATGACGTTAATTTCTCTCAAGGTACACCAATACAATCCGTATGGTGTGAATGAATGAGTTGAAGTAGAACACCACACAAAATCTATTAGTCAGAGACCAATGATGAAAACCTGTTGCCGAGAGTGAGGGATCTTGCCATTGATGTATGCAAGTCCTAAGGTACTAAAGGAAGAGTTTCTAAGTCAACTTCTTAGATAATGATATGATGTCAATAGGAAGTAACTCACCGTACCAGGGCCTTGATGTATCACCCATCGACGACATGAAACAGGTATCATGATTTGAGATAGAATGACATTTATGTGGAATTGGTTCAGGAATGACAGACATGGAATGAAGGATTAAGATTATTGTAGCAGATATTAATTAAATGAATTCTCTTGGACACATCAGTGCCACTGAATGGAGTTGGCAGCATTGACCCAAAACCAAAAGTGGAGACTTTGAAATGGTGTGATGAACCAAAATAGAAGAAGATATCCCAACCCAGCATCCACAGAGATGAAGTGGGAGAGCATTGTTTTCAAGATAATTTGCTTCCATTAATAAGTAGAGTATCCCATTTTCCAAATTTCTCCAACCACTATTGGTTAATACCTGTTTATCTTTTAACAAGCTTGAGAAGGATAACATATGCTTGATCTATAAGTTCATCCTTCGGACGAATCCCTCCCAGTATGTTTAATGAACCCTGAGAAGGACTGCTTCCTTCCCATCATGTTCGACAAGTCCATCAATGTTTGATGTTTTAATGAGTCTAGTGAGGGTCTAACTCACCATCTTTTTCATGTTTAGAGAGTTTAAAAAAATGCAAAAAAAAATAATTCAAAGGTTCCTTTTCATAGATATTCTCTTGAGTTCGAAAAGGTAGAAAATAATAATCAAGAGAACCTCTTAGCCTTTCTCGACTAAGGTATTCCTTTTTCGTAGTTAGTCTAGCTCAATCCGAAAAAGGGTTAAACTTATACTGAGTAGACATCTTTTCATTTACTTTAACGAGTTTGAAAAGATAAGTGCTCGACAATCCTTTCATGTTTAGGGAGTCCGAAAAGAGTTGAAAGAGGACTCTAGGGGGTTCCCTTTTCATAGGTTTACAAAGCCTGAAAAAGTGATAAAACTATGCTCCCTGGTCAAAATGACTTGTTTCAATCCAGACATTGTCAAATCCATTAAAGTAGTTGTCATCCTACTCAAAGAACCACCAAAATATTAAAAATACATGTTTCATGATACTAGTGAGCCATATTTAGGTCAAACATAAAAAATAATAATAAACTAATGATGAAAATGGCCATAAGAAGCCAAAAGGTAACTCATTTTTACCATTTCACATTTACTTCTTAGAGAGTGAGTTTTGAGTGTTTTTAACCCCAATATTCTGTAGTTGATTACAACCAATTCATTGGATCATTTTAAGTTTTATCACATCCAAGTAGGAGCTAAAATCTTTCGCTTTCTTTTCATTGTCCCATTTTGTTATTTCATGAACATTTTTCACGTTTTTGAGGGCCCTAGGGCTCTAATTCCTCACCCTAGGTCTAACGCACCCCTAGAAGGTTGAAATGTGCATTGAACAAGAAAGAAATACACTAGGGGAAATGCTGAAATTCATTTTCTTCCATTAGGTGGGTACGTTGGGCGCAATTCCAAGTTTGTTTTGCTTTCTTGCCTCAAAATTTCTCTAGTTTTTTGCATGAAATTCATCCTAATGATCCTCCTTCTGATGTTTTAGGTGTCTATCAGATTAAAATGGCCTTGATATGGAGGGAAAGAGAACATGAGGAACAATATTTGACTGCAACTAATGATCCTACCACAATCCAACCTTTAAGAGATTTTGGTCTCATAGAATTATTTTGGCTTCCTGGTATGAGGCATAAAATAGAATTATTGAGGTATATTATCCGCACATGCGATGTTCAAGCGCAATAATTCAGACTTGGTGCACATACACTAGAAATATAGGTAAAAGATATGTATTTATTGATTATTCTACCAAGACAAGGTGCCCTCATATCCTTGTCTGGTACCTTCTCTGGTGCAAAATCTAGTTCATGGGAATCTCCCATGACATATACATCTTGAATTCCATTTGGCACTTATTTAATGAGCGCTACATATTCTTCTACTATTCCTCCATCTACACCTATATCTCAGTAGCAGACTGACCCTTATGTTAGTAGACATGGTTATCTACAATAACCCAATCCATCCTCTATTAGGAACCCTCCTCTAGGGGGGCATTTTCCTCCATAATCTCCTCCTCTTTCAATATGGGGGAAACATGTTGTAGGTTCATTTCCATCCGCACAAGTTATTTCTCAGCCTCAAATAAGTCTTTTGTATCCTGGAATGGCTACTAGAGTTGGGAACTCTACTATGCCTATCCAACCTGGTTCCGTTGTGGCTTCATATTTAGCCTCTCAACTTGTTCCATCTACCCCTCAAATTTTTTTCAACAACCCATATCTCAACTTGTTCAAACTCAAATGAATGCAATCCAACCTTTACATGTTGTATCATTAACTTAACTCATGCCACCAATATCTGGCGCATCCCAAGCCATGCATACCCAGCGTCTTCAAGGTAACTTAGAATCACAACAGTTTGGGAAGGTCATTCCTCAAACTCAAATGGGTTAGAATGTGTATGGTATGGAGTAGGAACAAACACAACCAAACCCACCTTATGTAGCGATGATATAAAATCCCACAGGGAAACAATATCCATTGTATCAAGGTATCCCTCAAATTCCTTATGATTAACAAGTCCAAACTTAGTCATTTCAACCTTTGCAAGGTTATCTTGGAGTTGAACAACACGGTTATGTGTATACTGGTTATCAAAATCCTCCCTATCCTGGGACAAAAATACTTGTTGGTCAGCCTATCCCATCTTATCAAGGATATCCTCCACCAGACCTCAACATGTAGTTTCCATTTCTAGCAACTCTTGAATTGTAGGATTTTACCAGACTCACCAACAATCCCATTGCTCATTCTCCTTGGTGGCTAATTATTCCTACCAAGTTTCCTTCTGATATCCCTAAATTCAATTGAAATCTTGGAGAATACCCATCCATGCATGTAGTGACTTATCATTTATGGTGTTATTCGAACTCCCTCAATGATGATTATGTTTGTTTGTGTTTTTTCCAGCATACACTCACTGGTATGGCAACTAAATGGTACATTGAATTACCTCGAGCTTCATTTGATAACTTTAGTGCCTTGACTGCTACATTCCTAACACATTTCCAATTACCCATCAGATATGAAACTCGAATATATTGATTAAATAATTTCAAATAGTCCAATGCCACTCATATTTTTTATCATATTCATGAGTGGCGACATCATCGACGTTTGGTTATGACCTTTTTTCCTAACCAATTGTTAGTTGAATGGTTAATTAAGTCTCTATTTCCATCTATCACATAAGACGTAGCTAAAGGCAGAGTCATAATAGAAGAGCAAGTGATTTCTCATGCCCAATACTTAGATCTCATATATACCCAACCTAACACACTTTATGATAATATACCAAATTCTCAGCGACCTACTGATATTGTTTCTCAAAATCCTAGGAAAGAATCACATGTTGTCGATGGCATGATTGGTTCTACCAGTCAACGGTCATTCAGTAAATCATCTGGTTCAATTCTTGTTGTCACTACTCAAAGACCTCCTTCCACTCCCGTGGCTTCTACTTCCGATATCAATGTCATTAAATCATATAAAGGAAAATATCACAACCAAGAAGTAAGAAGAAAGGAAAAGGTAAGAAAAAGAAAGACAATGCTCCACATGGTAAACAAAATAATCAATCTCCTGAAGAAAAGTGAAAACCTCATTACTCATGTTTGATCTATAATGAGGAACATTTCACTCATGATTTCCCATGCTAAGTTCCTATACCAATAGGTGTCATACTTTATGATTGACTTAGTTTATCTTTGTAATATGTATATACCTTTTCTTTATGAAAATGTTTTCCATATTTGTAAAAAATCAAAAAAATTAAAAAATGTGAAGAGGGTATGTCCTAAAAGAAAATCAAAGGACTAAAAAAGAATGCAAAAAGGTCAAAAAAGATGAAAAATGAACCTCAAGAAGGAAGAAAAAACCATGAAAGTGTGCAAGTCAAAATGCCACTACCATTTACTTTGATGTAGAATAAAAAGATTGTGTGTAGCTTGTTACCTTTGCCACAATCCATGGATAGTCAAATTGTCTAAACTTGGCTATTTCATGTTTTGAATTTCTTGTTTATAGATAGAGAGTAAAATTTGACCAAACTATTTAATCTTGGCAGATAAGTAGATAGGTAGAGAAATAAAAGGAGCTCAACAATTTAATATGAGCCTTTGGATGTAATAAGGATAGTGAAATAGTGTAAACTTGGCTATTTCATGTTTTGAATTTCTTGTTTATATAGAGAGAATAAAATCTAACCAAACTGTTTAATCTTGGCAGGTAAGTAGCTAGGTAGAGAAATAAAAGGAGCTCAACAGTTTAATCTGAGCCCTTGGATGTAATAAGGATAGACTTAGATAGATTTCCATTGTAAAAGAAAAGAAAATCTTGATAAGGGTTTGCCAGTTCAAGTGCACCCTAATAAAGAGTAGAAAAAATGGTAGGATGTGTAGGTGGGTAAGTAGATGAATGGTTGTAGAATTATGTATAATGAATGTTTAGTTAAAGCATTATATCATTTATTGTCATCATCATATTACTTTAAAAGCATGTATAGCAAGGAGATGTTTACAAAGTCAGGTGACTAATTTCCTCATTCATTTAACCCCTTATTTTACTAATTTCCCACAAATAACAATCAAGGTACCTAAAACCTTAAGTTAAAGGGGCTCAGAGCATTTCTCTGACTTTTGGAGGGACTGGACCTTTGGCCCAATAACCTTATAGGTTCTAAGTGCTAAAGCCCCTTATCAACATTCACCCCCTCCATAATTCATTCATCTTCCCTAAAAACCCCCTTTTTCTAAGGTGAAATCACTATTTGCTTGGGAAAAGTAATTACCTCCATATAAAAACCCACAAATGCACTTGAGCCTAAGTTATTATGTTCTAATGTGGAAATGTCAATATATTTCAAAAAGCATTCTATTTAGTGCGTTTCCATTTCCATTTTCATATTAACATCTAAATTTTATTTATGTATTTAAATCCCGAAAATACACCCCTTTCCCATATACATTATTAAAATTCCATATGTTAATATCCCGCCTGGTGGTTTGAAATATAAACCATAATAAAATAATTAGATGGATTAATTAATCGATCAACGATTAATTAAGAGCTATAACCCTCCGCCACGTTAAAAGGGATTAATTAATCAAATTATGATTAATTAATAATCATCCTCCAATCAATCATCCCTGACGTCATTAAATCTCCCCAATCCATGATTATTATCCTGTTGGGCCCCTCCATTAATTCCCGATCAAGTCATTGCCCCGACCACCATACGATCTGAACCCTTCAGATCTAACAACTCACACTCATATCGAGTGCCCCCTTGATGCCGACCTTTACCCGCCCGATGTAAGTTGTTATACTATTCATCCCACTGCTACATGTCACCCGATGAATGGCATCGGGCATACCTCTCCCAATACTACCAAGCTCTCATAAGTGGTGCGATAGATTCCGCTTACCGCCTCCGTTTACCACCTCCACTAAATGACAAAACGTCATCTCCACTTCTGACCATCAACCTCTAGAAGCTGTTGAACTCCAGACTACCATTGCAGACCCGTGCACTCCCTGCAACAGTGCACTAGTGCCATTTTTTCCTTCATACAACCAAAACCAGGTATTTATCCCTTTTCAACTAAGAAAACCTATTTTCATACTGAACCTGGGCTAAATTGCTGCAAAAATTAAGTAATTCAGTGAAATTAAGTTGTTTGATAGTCTTGATACTCTCTGGGATGACCCACTTTTCTATAGTTCCCTAAAATTCTCTGCCCTTGTCCTTGAATCCACAAGGACCAAGGATAGACACCCCAATCTCCTTACATGTCACGCCAGTTACCACTCCCCACAGAGATATAGACCATTTTCCCCTAGCTAACAAATATTTTCAGATAAAAGACCTCATCTTCGATGAAACCCCTCTGATATTGCATTGCAGATACCGAGACAATTATCTGAACCATGCAGATAAGATAGGCCTTTGGGAATCAAACCTTCCCAAATATCAATTCCCCAGTGTTCATGTCTTCCCGGAAATTATTCATTACTTTTATGCAAACTATGACCCTACCATGAGAGTTGTGATGTCCCTAGACCAAAAGGTCCTGTTCACCATCACTCTTGAATCCATAAATGAAATGTTACAGTTACAACCTGGTCAAAATCTCACCCCCCTCACCATTGTTGATTTGCTTGAAAGATTCCCTAAGCTATCAAGTTCCAGAAGTACCCAAATCCTTCAAACTTTCATTATTGAAGAAAAGAACATGCCAAAAGACCCCTCTCCTTATGTGTCAGTTGTCTTTTCTGAGCTGGGCAAAGATATTACAACAATGATATCATGCATTTTAGGTTTTACCACCAATGAATATGTAGATGAGATTGTTTTTGCCTACATGTCCATCTTTACCCCTAGTCAACCTCCCGCAGTCAAGTTTGATTATGCAAAATTCATCGCAGATAAAATGCATGATCAGTTTATGAGATTAGAAAATGAAAGAGTCTTCAAATATTCATTAGTCCTGTATCATTTCTTTCTCTACTACCAAATTGATAAATTTCCCTTCTCTGTCCAAAAACTTGATACTAAAGGGAATCCTAGATCTTTCATCTTCTAGACCTGTCTATTCCATAGGTCAAGTTCTTCTCACTATCCATACACAGATTTTATTGACCTATTTGTACATCTAGTGACTACAATGTTATTAGGAAGTCCCCCTCCCAGAATCAATGCATATATTAAGAGGGTTCTCCAGCTATCCAAGCAATACAAAATAGGGGACTGGTACTTGTACCAAAACCACACTGAAATCAGAATTTATGGGTGTGAGCTGCCTCCTTACAAATTACCTAGATATCTCCCCATGCGATTATTTTCTATGGAGTACTACAGGCAAATGATCAATTCTGATGAGATTCACTTTGTCAAAACCAAGAAGAAGGCCAACTAAGAATAAAATATAGGCCCATTTATTTGTAATAATAGAGAAGTAGGAAGGGAGGCAAATGAAATCCGCCAATGATTGAGATTAAAATAAAGTTTCATTTGGGCCTATGACCCCCCACCTTCATTTGTAACAAAAGGCAGAAACATAAGCGATCTCCCTATATCCACCATAGAATCCCAAAAATTGAACAATATGCCAATCAAACTGAATAGGTGGAAGGCACTCTGGTAGATTTAGATAGCACACAAGTTGCAGTTGACAATGTATTGGTGGATTTAGAAAGAAGGCTTGATGAATATTCGTTTGTACAGGTGCCAGGAGAAACTTCATCACAAAGATAGTCACAGGAACATAATGGACAGACTTCAAAACAAGTAGGGCCATCACTCCAACCAGAATCATCAAAACAACAAGAGATGTCAAAACAATAAGAAGAATATGAACAACTAGAAATCTCAGAAGAGCTGGCTCAACTTGAACAAATCATAAGCAATCCTCTTGTCTTGTAGACTCCTCTCAATGAAGAAAGAAACCTTAAAAGAGATAGAGGGGAGGCCATTTCTTCTAGCAGGCCTATAGATCAAATTTTTTCTAAAAGGCAAAGGTTAAACCCATATGCAGAACAAGAGTACACTGAGGAAACAGCAGGCCACATAGTGGCAGAAACAACAAGAAGTAGGCAAGATATAACTTAAGGAGGTTCACTATCCACCTCACAGTTCCAGGTATTAGAAAGACAACAGAGCATAGAGGTGTCTTCATTTAGAGCTCCTTTAGAATAGAGCCTAGATATTAAAGAAAGATATAAAGAAATCAAAGCAAGGAATGAAAGATTAAAACTGCAGAGCTATGCCCATTATTTGAAGATGGCCCCAAAAAACCAAACAAGGCTGATGTCAGCCTTTGATAAAAAGGAAGGAAAGATGCAGATGAGCTTCCTAAAGCCAACTGTGCAACAGCCAAGATCCATTGCTGATTATTTAAAGACTGATTTTGAGGTTTTGGCAAAGGATATTCATCCTATTGACCAAATAGAACTGTATAAACAAATTGGATAGATGGTGTATTCTACATTAACTAATAAGGCCATCGTAGCACATCAATTGCAAAAATCATTGAACAATACTTCTGCATAGCTCCAATTGGAAAAAGCCTCCTCTCAAGCTAAATACACCAAGATAAAAAGTTTAGAAGATTTGGTGATAGAGTTGGGATATGATCCTAAGGATATCAAAGCAGCATAACAATTGATTAAAAAGAAAAATGATGATATAGCTGCATTGAAGAAGCAGCTTAAGATCCATCCTTTCCACCATCCTCAAACTGCAGAAGTTATAGAGAGGAAAAAAGAGGAAGAACTTATGGACCTAGTCCTTAAGTTAAATGATCAGTTGAAAGAAACTGAGAAGGAATTGGAAAAAACAATACAGTCTAAGCAGAGTGTGCTAGCCACCGCTCCTTAGACTGTTATACTAATAGTTTCTACAGCAGTACCCTCCACTCTGGAAACTTCCTTCGCACCAACACTTCCACCAGTGATAGCATTACCAGTAGCAAGAACTTTTTGAACCACAGATACATCAACCAGTGTAGGGACATCAACAAAAAAAATAGATGAAATGATTAAAGCCATGGAACAAATGAGTATCCAAGCCACATAATTGAAAAACATCAGAGAACAAATGGCAAGTTTGGAAACAGACTACGAGCTTGCACAAATTCAGAATAAAGAAGAAGAACGAAAAAACATAAGGATGGAGGAAAGAATCAAAGTCCTAGAGAAGGATTTAACATTAGAAAAACCATTGGGAGACATGAAACATATATTGTGGGCCAATATCATTGATTCCATCAATGATATTTGGCCTTCTATCCAGGTAATCTTTGAACATACTGAATTAATGAAAGTAGCTGTGGAAGCTATACAAAAGACTAAAGAGGAAGTTGGAGATAAATCTGAAGAGGCAAACCAGTTGATTGATTTTTTAAACAGTAGAAATAGGTACCAGTTGGACGAGTTAGATATTGAGGATTGAACAACTACCATTATTGAAATAAAGAAGTTCTTACTATGAGGAACTTAATGCTTAATTTAGAGAAAAGGTGTTAAAGTATTCAATCAGACATAGATAAATTCATGTTGAAATATGGCATTTTAAGAGAGAAAGGTCTTCCTAGCCCGATGGTTATACATGACAAGTTAATGGAACAAGAAGAATATATCGAAAAATTAGAGAAACAGGCCAAGAGTCAAGCAAGTTCTTCAGCATTAAAAGAATTACCTATAGGAAAGGTACTTTATGATGGTCTAGAGAATATATTCTACATAGACCATGAAATAAAACATCTAGTCACCAGCAAACCCAATTTTTCTCAGTACACAGAAGCTGATGAAATTTACAGGAAGATGATCAGGGTGAAATTTCCAAATAACGAAGGGTGGACCAATTTGACTGACTTAATGGAGTAAAAAATGTTTACTATGGTAAATTCTGGTAATATAGGATGAAAGGATGAAACAACAGAGGTAAAGAGTAACAGTAGGTAAAGAGTATCAGTAGGTGAATATAAGAGTGAATCCAACACATAACTATTAAGGCAACTGCAAGAACCAAATCCAAATTCTAGAAGCCAGCACATTCACAAATAAAGGGACATCAAGCAAACACTTTTCCATTTGTCTCTATCTTCGTGTTGAAGATAATTTTTGTTTCCTAGATTGATTCTCATATAATTATGAAATATTTTGTATCAAATTTTGTATAAATACTTCACAAGTTGAACTAATTAGGGTGGATTAAAAAATCATTTCTGTAGACTTTTTGTTTTGAGTTAAAGGAGCAAATGTAATCAAGGCTGGACTGGTTTACTGGATTAAATAAAATTGAGGACATTTCACTCAATTCATGAGAATTGTGGGAAACAAATAAGTATCATTTCTCTGAGTTTGATTATTGTCTTCTTTCATGTTATAAAATGTCACATGTGTTTCTTAAAATTCTTAAAAGCAAACAAGGAATAATATCATCGAAACTAGCTTAAATGCTCTTTGTTTTAACTATTTGCCTCCTTAATGTTTTCTAATAAATTTCTTAAGTTTGTGAATTCTTAGTTGCTCCCTTACTTATGTAATTCATTTCCCCCATTGGCCCCTAGTACAGGATTCTTAATTGCCCTTGCCATTTGCCAACCCTCCTTTCTTCATCTTAATCCTTGTCAAGGATTCTTCATTGCCCTTGGTCCTGGTTAAGATTTTCATCCATTGAGACCTTTAGATTTGTTCTTGTTGTGCTATCTTGCCTTGTGAATTCTTACCTCAGTGATTAAACAAATCTTGTTAAACCTTTCCTACTTGACTCCATCGCCCAATGGCCTAAATACCTACTTTGCCCTTCTGTTTCCTTAATTCCACCAAACAAATCGAAACAAATTTCTTAAGCATTAATAACTAGCCTAATATCATATCAAAAAAAAGTTAAATCTAAAGAGAGAGCCCTCTCTGGGCTTAGGTTGGCTAGAACCTAGGTCTAAAAGATTGGTTTGTGGTTACCTCGGACTATTCCTTCTTTAATAACTTCTAAGGAAAAAAAACTTGAGTTATAACATAGTGGCGACTCCACTGGGGAATTCAAAACCCTTAGTTTTAATAAACCTTTGAGGAATTCAAATTTTTATTCACAAGCATCTTAAAGGTTTATTAGAATTTATTTCCAAAAGTTCACAAAAAACTAAAACAATTATCAAAAGCTCGAAATCTGGCTTCAGGGAGAACTCACTATACCAGGGCCAACCCTGATCCAAATCCTCCTTCTGTATTTGAAAATCCCAACCTTCTTCCGAGAATAATCAGAAGACAAGAAAGTTTAGTAATCCCTAGACCTATTTTTAGATCCCATTCATGGCCTGTTGAAGACCTCCCTTTTGACGAGTATTTTGGCCTCTCTCTATTTAGAACCATATCTAATAGTGAGTTGTTGGATCTAGTCCCAGATCCAGAATTCCTCAGAGAACTTGAAATCCAACGAGCCAAATTGTTAATTGATCAAAGTCTACTGAAATCCCCTCAAACACCCCTTACCACTAATAGACACCTTGAACTTTTAGAAACAGCTTCAACGTCTTTTAGCTCACCATCTTTCCCCATACCATTGAAGATCATCCCTCAACCTCATCTCCATTCATACCTTCACACCCTCATCAGCCCATCACTACCCCTCAAACACCAATTACCCCTGTTACATCAACTCCCCTTGTTGTTCCAAATCCCCTAGTTACCCCAACACCTCTTCTTAATCCTATACAACTTAGAGCTATGGCACTCAGATATCCCCCCCTTGTAATGCCTACTCCTCAAGGTGCCTTACCAACAGATTATCAAAGTAAAATCACTTCATTTGATGGCACTGGAACTTACACAACTCAACAGCACACCAAGAAAATGACATATTATTTTGATCTGCATGAGATTGACATAGTAGATGTCCAAATGATAATCTTTGTCCAAAGTATAGTTAGAGAAGTGAGAACATGGTTTAGAGATTTGCCCCCTTAGAGCATAGATAGTTTAGAAGTCCTTTACCAATAGTTCTTAAATAGGTGGGAGAAGAAGAACCCCCTTCAAATTCTCTCTAAATATGAAAACCTTAAAAGAGGACCAAACGAAACTGTTCAGGACTATTGTACCAGGTTTAACAATGTGTATAATGCAGTCCCTCTTGACCTTAGGCCTCCACCTGGTTTAGCCCTAATTAAATTTCCAAACAGGTTTGATACAGACATGGCTTTTCAACCTAGAGAAAGGAATCACCCCAAACTTGAAGATATGCAAAGTGTAGCCGTTAGCGTAGAAGCTAATATTATGTCCAAAAGGGCTAGAGTGAGAAATGAGAGAAGAACACGATTGAAAGATGAATCTTCACCCTTTGGTCAAAAAATGGATGCTTTAGGTAAAGGAATGGAGAGGTTGATGGATAGAATAGAATTCATTGAAAGGAAACCTCACTGGGATAACCAACAGGCTAATCCAGTGAGGAATCCAAATTTTAGGAAAAACCAGAACCAAAACACTGGTAAAAATGGTCATGATCAAGACATTAGGCCACCTTTCCAAGAAAATTATTCTGAGACTTTCCACCAAGAAGACCCTAAAATAGACACACAGATCAACCTAATGGGTTTAGACAATGAAGAGACCATTTTTCTAACTCAAGATGATCAAGAACTATATATGCTTCAGCAGTTACAAACCCAAACAGGGGAATCCTTCAACTATAAGTAAGGGTATGACTCTGCTATTTTCAAAGTTCATAAACAATACAACTTAAGAAGCAAGAAAAACGCTGATGTTCCTGATTAGAATAAAGAAGCAATACCTAACCAACCTAAGAAAGCTACAAAACAGAATCCTCAAGTTACAGAAACTTTACGAATCCTTTCTAGACCACATCAAAATCCTCCTAATACCACTATTGAAGATGTAACAGATAACCAACCTTCTAATGAGGAGCCTTCCACTTCAGTCCCTATTAAAGGAACAGTGGAACAACCCCCAGAAATAATATCAGAAAATCCAATTGAAAATACTCCTAACAATCAAAAAGAAAAACATACTACTCAAAACCTTGGCTCTAAAATTCCAAATATTCAAACAGATAAAGCCTCTCCGCCTTTCAATTTGGGAGCAGAGGTGGCCAAACTCAAAATTTCAGTACCTTTGACAGAATTGGTTAAACATGAAACTTACAAATCTCAAATTAGTAGATCTCTTAATTTTGTTGAAAATATTATGTGAATTTATTTGATGACTAGCCTGGGTTAATTTTGGGACTAGATGTTAATGGAAAGCTAGTTGAAGAGGGGTACCACCCTTCTACATTAGCCTTAACATCCACGATAAATTCCTACACAATGTCATGCTTGACTCTGGAGTCTCACATAATCTCATGCCCCAATCAGTAATGGAAAAGCTTAACTTGGATATCACTAGGCCTTATAAGGATCCTTTTTCCTTTGATTCAAGCCAAGTTAAATGCTTAGGTCTCATAAAAATTTTATGTGTCTCCCTAGTTCAATACCCTACCAACACCATACTTATGGACATAGTTGTTACTGACATACCACCCACGTATGGCATGTTGTTGTCTAGATCTTAGGGTGCCAAACTCCAAGGATCTCCACAACTGGACATGTCCTATGCTACCATATCAGTCTTTGGACACCCCAAGAAGTTGTATAGAGAAACTTTGATGAAGTATGTAGTGAGTTCTCAGGAGAGACCTCAGAATTTTCCCATTTATTCAGTACATTCTAATATAGATTCCTTCATATTTTACAATGATGAAAACAATCAAGAAGATACTTCAAGTATTATAATAGCACAACCAAAAGAAATTGAAATAATAAAGGAAAATCAAAATGTCCAAATTAATGAAACATTAGATAAAATAGATGAACTAGATACCTCAATCAAGAAGGATTCCACTACCCCATATGAGAATTATGAGCATGAAATCCTGTGGCATCTTGAATTTCATGGGTCAATCAACAAATTAGGTGCAGGAGCTGGTGTATGGATTTATAACTTAGAAAACGATCATGTAGAGGGCCATGCCTACAGACTAAAAGTTACATGTACAAACAATATGGTTGAATATGAAGCACTTCTGTTAGGTATGGAATTGGTTAAAAGGTTAGGAGCCATCAAAGTCTCTATCATGGGAGATTCTGAGTTCGTGATCAAACAAATTAAAGCTATTTACATGACCAAGGATCCTAGGCTAGGATTTTATAGAGGAACAGTCATAGAAATACAAAATACCTTTTTAGAAATCAAACTTGTTGTTATCCCCATAAAACACAACATGTAGGCTCACAACTTAGCCATGTTTGCTGGTGCTTGTAAGTTGCCTTTCGAGCCTAACCATCAGTACACTATTGAGGTTAGTCATAGACCTGCAATTCTTGACAATTTAAAGAGCTGGCAAGTATTTGAGAATGATCAGAAAATCAATAATTTTTTAACTTTAGATAAAGAATTTTTAAATACTGACATAGACACAGACATAGCATTATATTTTGATTACTTTGATGAAGTAGAAATTGACAAACTAGAAGAAGATTAGATATATATATTGCACCCCACAAAGTTTACAAAATCTGATATTCACAACCTAAAACAGATGGAAATTAATGAATTCATTGATGATGAAACTAAAGTCATAAACCTTAAAGATAATTTTTTACACAAGGGATTAACTCCTTTGGAGGACTTATTCGATTTAAATGATATTCCAAAAAACCCTAAAATGGAACCTTTGAAATTCGACATTGAGGAATGTAATATAGGATCTCAAGAGAATCCCAAACTAATAAATCTATCAAAATCATTACCTCCCAATGAAAAACTGGAATATGTGGAACTACTAAAAGAATTTCAAGATGTTTTTGCCTAGAGTTATGAAGACCTGAAATCTTATGATACTAGCATAATACAACACACTACTCCATTAAAAGAAGATCAAAATCCTTTTAGATAGAAGCTTAGAATAATTAACCATGTTCTATTGCCTTCTATTGAAAAGGAGATTAAAAGAATGTATGAAGCTGGGATTATTGCACCCATTAGGTTCTCAGACTGGGTTTTCAATTTGGTAACCACTAGAAAGAAAACAAGTGAAATTAGGTTGTGTGTTGATCTTAGAAATTTGAATAATGTTTCACTTAAAGATAACTATCCTCTTCCAAAAATGGATCACATATTACAAAGGGTAGTGGTTTCCTCCATAATTTCACTGCTAGATGGTTTCTCCGGTTATAACCGAATCCTAGTCCACCCAAATGATCAAGCAAAAATTGCATTCACAACTCCATGGGGCACTTTCATGTATGTGAAAATGCCTTTTGGGTTAAGAAATGTAGGAGGCACCTTTTAAAGAGCAATGGACATAGCCTAAGCCAAAGAAATCCATGACTTCCTGGTAATTTACCTAGATGACCTCACAATATTCTCTAAATCAGATCAACAACAACTGGACCATCTTAGGCAAGCCTTTATTAAATGCAGGAAATATGGAATTTCTCTCAATCCTAAAAAATCTTTATTTGGGTTGGAAGAAGGGAAATTGTTAGGCCACATTATCTCCAAAGATGGTATCAGGATTGACCCCACCAGAATTGAAGCTATTTTGCAAATACCCCATCCCAAGAATATCAAAGAACTTCAAACATTTCTAGGGAAGATAAACTTTTTGAGGAGATTTATCTCTAATTTAGTTGAGTTAATTAGATTACTAAACAACATGTTAAAGAAATATTAAACTATTAAATGGACCGTAGAGGCTAAAAAATCATTTGAAGATATAAAGTTAGCCTTGACACAAACACCAATCCTCATAAGTCCAAAGTTTGACAGAGAATTTATCATTTTTTCTTTGCATCTAAACATAGTATTGCTGCAATTTTATTACAGAAAAATGATCAAGGATTTGAACAACCAATAGCCTTCTTTAGTAAAGCTATAAGGGATGCATCTTTAAATTATAATATAATGGAAAAGCAGGGTTTTGCTTCGGTGAAAGCTATCAAAGATTTCAGAGTCCATATTTTGTACTCTCACATAGTAGCTTATGTTCCCAATGCTGTAGTCAAAGACACTCTGACACAGAACGAAGTTGATGGCAAAAGGGGAAAGTCGTTAGCTACCATATTAGAGTATGACATAGAGATTAAACCTACAAAATTAATTAAAGGCCAAGGGTTGGCCAAACTTATGGTTGAAACCAATTGCCAAGCCCTGGGTATAAACTTCATTGTAGAACTGAATAACAAAGAGGAGATGGCGACTCCACAGATCAGCCAGGCCTTTTTACATTCACCCTGGTATGCTAACATAATATACATTCTACAAAATTTACAAGCTCCTCCAGGGTTGTCCAGAACTAAAAGTAGGTTTTTGAAAATGAAATCTTTGAAATTCTGCATAATTGATAATACTTTATTCTAGAAAAATTAGGAAGGCATTATGTTAAATTGTTTATTAAAGGAAGAATCTGAAAAAGTACTCCAAGAATTTCATGCAAGTGATTGTGGATGACATCTCTATTGGAAGACAACAACTGATAAAAATCCTAAGAGACGGATTTTACTGGCCAAAATTGTTCTCTAATGTAAAAAGGTTTGTAACCTCCTGCCACAAGTGTCATATCTTTGAAGGAAAAAGAAAACTTCTGCCTTTACCTTTGAAACCCATTTCTACTGAAAAACCTTTTCAACAGTGGGGTCTAGACTTCATTGGTGAAATTCACCCCTCTTCTTCTGCTCAACATAGGTGGATCTTGACTACCACATATTACTTTACAAAGTGGATAGAAGTTATTCCCTCTAGACAAGCCACTGATACTGTCATAATAGGTTTGCTAGAGGCCAATATTCTGTCCAGATTTAGTTGTCCCAATAAAATTATCACAGACAATGTTGCAGCCTTTAAATCAAAGAGGATGATTGATTTCTGTCATAAATACCATATAACCCTTCGTCACTCTACAACCTACTATCCCCAAGGAAATGGACTTACCGAATCCTCCAACAAAAGCCCGATGAATATTATTAAAAAATTGTTGGAAGATAATACGAAAACATGGAACAAGATATTAATAAATGCTTTGTGGGAAGATAGGCTGACCACTAAGAAATCTATTGGAACTAGTGCATATCAACTATCTATGGGATGGAAGCAGTTTTCCCTTCATCATTAGGAATTCCAATAATGAAACTACTCCAAGAATCCCAAGTTGAACCAAATGATAGTCAAAGGAGAATCAATCAGACCATCAATTTGCAACAGACTAGAGAGGAAGTATACATCAAAGCCAAGTACTGCAAGAAAAACTCAATAAATTTTTTGATAAAAGAACCAAGGCAGAAGACTTCTATCTTGGTGATAAAGTGTTGAAATGGGACTCCAGAAGAGAAGATAAAGGGAAACATGGGAAGTTTGACTTCTTGTGGAAAGGTCCATACATTATAGATGCTTTCAGGGGTAATAATGCTTACTTTCTTAAAGAATTGAATGGTGTAGAGGAAGAAGGAGGACCAATCAATGGTCAAATGTTGAAGCACTATATTGAGCCAAGTTACTAATTTTACCAGTTTCAATTGTACATATTATATCCTTCATAATGTTTAGAGTGGATTGGATGGTAAAGTTTTGGAGTTGAAGCCCGAAGAGAAGGCCCTAAGCTTCAAAAGTGTCACTGTCATAAATATCAATAAAACAACAAAATAAAGGAAAAATTGTAGAATAAAATCGCAGTCTTTAAGAAGGCCATTGATCTATAGTTCTTGACTTTCCACCACGGAAAGTCATCCCCAAGTGGAGCCACTATTATGTTCCTATACCAATAGTTGTCATAATTTATGATTAACTTCGTTTATCTCTATAATATGTACATACCTTTTCTTTCTGCAAATGTTTTCCGTATTTGTAAAAAATAAAAATAAAAATAAAAAATGTAAAGAGGGTATGTACTAAAAGAAAATCAAAGGACTAAAAAAGAATGCAAAAAGGTCAAAAAGATGAAAAATGAACCCCAAGAAGGAAGAAAAATACCATGAAAGTGTGCAAGTCAAAATGCCACTACCATTTACTTTGATGTAGAATGGAAAGATTTTGTGCAGCTTGTTACCTTTTCCACATTCCATGGATAGTCAAACAGTGTAAACTTGGCTATTTCATGTTTTGAATTTCTTGTTTATAGATAGAGAATAAAATATGACCAAACTGTTTAATCTTGGCAGATAAGTAGATAGGTAGAGAAATAAAAGGAGCTCAACAGTTTAATCTGAGCCCTTGGATGTAATAAGGATAGACTTAGATATATTTCCATTGGAAAAGAAAAGAAAAGTTTGATAACGGTTTGCTAGTTCAAGTGCACCCTAATAAGGAGTAGAAAAAATGGTAGGATGTGTAGGTGGGTAAGTAGATGAATGGTTGCAGAATTATGTATGATGAATGTTTAGATAAAACATTATATCATTTACTTTCATCATCATATTACTTTAAAAGTATGGATAACAAGGAGACATTTACAAAGTCAGGTGACTAATTTCCTTATTCATTTTAACCCTTAGTTTACTAATTTTCCACAAATAACAATCAAGGTACCTAAAACCTTAAGTTAAAGGGGCTCAGACCATTTCTCTAACTTCTGGAGGGATCGGACCCTCAGCCCAATAAATTATAGGTTCTAAGTGCTAAATCCCCTTATCAACATTCACCCTCTCCATAATTCATTCATCTTCCCTATAAAGCCCCCTTTTCTAAGGTGAAATCACTATTTGCTTGGGAAAAGTAATTACCTCCATATAAAAACCCACAAATGCACTTAAGTCTAAGTTATGATCTTCTAATGCAGAAATATCAATATATTTCAAAAAACATTCTACTTAGCACATTTCCAATTCCATTTTCATATTAACATATAAATTTTATTTATGTATTTAAATCCCGAAAATACACCCCTTTCCCATATACATTATTATAAATTCTATATGTTAATATCCCGCCTGATGGTTTGAAATATAAACCATAATAAAATAATTAGATGGATTAATTAATTGATCAATGACTAATTAAGAGCCATAAACCTCTGATGTGTTAAAAAGGATTAATTAATCAAATTGTGATTAATTAATAACCATCCTCCAATCAAATCATCCCCGATGTCATTAAATCTCCCTAATCCATGATTATTATACCATCGGGCCCCTCCATTAATTCCCGATCAAATCATTGCCCTGACCACCATACGATCTGACCCCTTCAGATCTAATGGCTCACACTCATATCGGGCGGCCCCCTGATGCCAACCTTTACCCACCCGATGTAAGTTGTTTTACTATTCATCCCGCTACTACGTGTCGCCCGATGAATGGCATCAAGCAGACCTCTCCCAATACCGCCAAGCTCTCATAAGCGGTGCGATAGATTCCGTTTACTACCTCCATTTACCACCTCCACTAAATGAAAAAACATCACCTCCACTAGTTGCCGCCAACTGTCGATTTCCATTATTCCTGCCGAAACATTGACTTTGCAAATAAAACCAAAAATACTCATTATTTTTATTTCACCAAGAAAAGAACCTTTTGTTCTCCATGCACACATAGAGTACGTTCAAACTATCACCCTGCTTCCAACCAAACCTCTAAAAGCCGCTGAACTCCAGACTACCATTGCAGACCGCGCGCTCCCTGCAATAGTGCACCAGTGTCATTTTTTCCTTCATACGACAAAAACGAGGTATTTATCCCTTTTCAACTAAGAAACCTCGTTTTCATACTGAAACCTGGGCTAAATTGGTGTAAAAATTAAGTAATTCAGTGAAATTAAGTTCTTTGGCAGTCTTGATACTCTCTGAGATGACCCACTTTTCTATAGTTCCCTGAAATTCTCTGGCCTCTTACTTGAATCCACAAGAACCAAGGATGGATGCCCCAGTCTCCTTACATGTCATGCTAGTTACCACTCCCCATAGAGATATAGACTATCTTACCTTGGCTGAGAAATATTTTCAGATAAAATACCTCACCTTTGATGAAACCCTTCTGAAATTGCATTATAGATACCGAGACAATTATCTAAACCATGCAGATAAGATAGGCCTCTGGGAATCAAACCTACCCAAATATTAATTTCCCGATGCTCATTTCTTCCTGGAAATTATTCATTACTGTCATGCAAACTATGACCCTACCATGAGAGTTGTGATGTCCCCAGATCAAAAAGTCATGTTCACCATCACTACTTAACCCATAAATGAAATGTTACAGTTACAACCTAGTCAAGATATCACCCCCCTCACCATTACTGATTTGCTTGAAAGATTCTCTAAGCTATCAAGTTTTAGAAGTACCCAAATCCTTTAGATTTTCACTATTGAAGAAAAGAACATGCCAAAAGACCCCCCCTCCTTATGTGTCAGTTGTCTTTTCTAAGCTACGCAAAGATATTACAACAATGATATCATGCATTTTAGGTTTTACCACCAATGAATATGTAGATGAGATTATTTTTGCCTACATGTCTATTTTCACCCCTGGTCAACCTCTTGCAGTCAAGTTTGATTATGAAAAATTCATCACAGATAAAATGCATGATCAGTTTATGAGATTAGAAAATGAAAGAGTCTTCAAATATTCATCAGTCCTGTATGATTTGTTTCTCTACTACCAAACTGATAAGTTTCCCTTCTCCATCCAAACACTTGATACTAAAGGGAATCCTTGGTCTGTCATCTTCTGGACCTTTCTATTCCATAGGTCAAGTTCTTCTCACTATCCATACATAGATTTTATTGACCTATTTGTACATCCAGTGACTACAATGTTATTAGGGAGTCCCCCTCCCAGAATCAGTGCAGATATTAAGAGGGTTCTCTAACTATCCAAACAATACAAAATAGGGGATTGGTACTTGTACCAAAACCATACTGCAATCATAATTTATGGGTGTGAGCTGCCTCCTTACAAATTACCTAGATATCTCCCCATGCGATTATTTGCTCTGGAGTACTACAGGCAAATGATCAATTCTGATGAGATTCACTTTGTCAAAACCAAGAAGAAGGCCTAGCTAAGAATAAAAGATCATCTAGGTCCATTTATTTGTAATAATAGAGAAGTAGGAAAGGAGGTAAATGAAATCCTCCAAAGACTAAGATTAAAACAGAGTTTCATCTGGGCCTATGACCCCCACAGCTTCATTCGTAACAGAAGGCAGAAACATAAGATATCTCCCTATATCCCCCATAGGATCCCAGAAATTGAACAATATGCCAATCAAACTGAATGGGTGGAAGGCACTCTAGTACATCAAGATAGCACACAAGTTACAATTGACAATGTATTGGTGGATTTAGAAAGAAGGCTTGATGAAGATTCATTTGCACAGGTGCCAAGAGAAAATTCATCGCAAAGACAGTCACAGGAACATAGTGGACAGACTTCAGAACAAGCACAACCATCAGGCCAACCAAAATCATCAAAACAACAAGAGCTGTCAAAACAACAAGAAGAATCTAAACAACCAAAAGTCTCAAAAGATCTTGCTCAACCTAAACAAATCATGAGCAATCCTCTTGTCTTGCAGACTCCTCTAAATGAAGAAAGAAACCTTAAAAGAGACGGAGAGGAGGACACTCCTTCTAGCAGGCCTATAGATCAAACTTTTGCTAAAAGGAAAAGGTTAAACCCATATGTGGAACAAGAGTACACTGAGGAACAATAGGCTACATAGCAGCAGAAAGGACGGGAAGTGGGCACACTATCCCTTCAGGAGGTTCACCATCCACCTCACAGTTCCAGGTATTAGAAAGATAACAGAGCAGAGAGGTGTCTTCATTTAGAGCTCCTTCAAAACAGAACCTGGATATTAAAGAAAAATATAAAGAAATCAAAGCAGGGAGTGAAAGATTAAAACTGCAGAGCTATGCCCATTATTTGAAGATGGCCCCAATAAACCAGACAAGACTGATGTCAGCCTTTGATATAAAGGAAGGAAAGATGCAAATGAGCTTCCTAAAGCCAATTGTGTAACAACCAAGATCCATGGTTGATTATTTAAAGACTGATTTTGAAGTTTTGGCAAAGGATATTCATCCTATTGACCAAATAGAACTGCACAAACAAACTGGAGAGATGGTGTATTATACATTGACTAATAAGTCCATCATAGCACATCAATTACAAAACTCATTGAACAATACTTTTGCACAGCTCCAACTAGAAAAGTCCTCCTCTCAGGCTAAAGACACTAGGATAAAAACTTTAGTAGATTTGGTGATAGAGTTGTGACATGATACCAAGGATGTCAAAGCAGCAGAACAATTGATTAAAAATAAAAATGGTGATATAGCTGCATTGAAGAAGCAGCTTAAGAACCCTCCTCTCCACATTCCTCAAAATAAAGAAGTTATAGAGAGGCAAAAAGAAAAAGAACTTATGGACCTAGTCCTTAAGTTAAATGATCAGTGGAAAGAAACTGAGAAGGAATTGGAAAAAGCAATACAGTCTAAGCAGAGTGAGCTGGCCACGGCTCCTCAAACTGTTATACAAACAATTTCTACAACAGTATCCTCCACTCTGGCAACTTCCTTGGCACCAACACTTCCACCAGTGACAACATTACTAGTAGCAAGAACTTTTTCAACCACAAATACATCACCGGTGCAGGGACATAAGCAGAAAAAATAGATGAAATGATTAAATCCATGGAACAAATGAGTATCCAGGCCACAAAATTGAAAAAGATCAGAGAAAAAATGGCAAGTTTGGAAACAGACTACGAGCTTGCACAAATTCAAAATAAAGAAGAAGAATGAAAAAATAGAAGGATGGGGAAGAATCAGAGTCCTTGAGAAGGATTTAACATTAGAAAAACCATTGGGAGACATGAAACATATATTGTGGGCCAATATCATTGATTCCATCAATGATATTTGGCCTTCTATCTAGGTAATCTTTGAATAGACTTAATTAATGAAAGTAGATATGGAAGCTATACAGATGACTAAAGAGGAACTTTGAGATAAACCTGAAGAGGCAAACTAGTTGATTGATTTTTTAAATAGCAAAAATAGGTACCGGTTGGATGAGTTAGAGATTGAGGATAGAACAACTACCATTATTGAAATAAAGAAAGTTCTTACTAAGAGGAACTGAATCCTTAATTTAGAGAAAAGGTGTCAGAGTATTTAGGCAGACATAGATAGATTCATGTTGAAATATGTCATTTTAAGAGAGAAAGCCCTTCCTAGCCCGATGGTTATACATGACAACTTAATGAAACAAGAAGACTACATCGAGAAATTAGAGAAACAAGCGAAGAGTCATGCAAGTTCTTTAGCAGTAAAAGCATTGCCTACAGGAAAGGTACTTTATGATGGTTTGGAGAATCTATTCTACATAGACCATGAAATAAAACATCTATGCACCAGCAAACACAATTTTGCTAAGTACACAGAAGCTGATGAAATTCACAGGAAGATGATCAGGGTGAAATTGCTAGATAACGAATGGTGGACCAATTTGAATGATTTACTGGAGTAGAAATTTTTTACTATGGTAAAGTCTAGTAATATAGGATGAAATGATGAAATAGCACAGGTAAAGAGTAACAGTAGGTTAAGAGTATTAGTAGGTGAATATAAGAGTGAATCCAACACATAACTATTAAGGCAACTGCAAGAGCTAAATCTGAATTCCAACAGCCAGCACATTCACAAATAAAGTGATAGCAAGCAAACAGTTTTCCATCTGTCTCTATCTTCGTGTTGAAGATATTTTTTGTTTCCTAGATTAATTCTCATATAGTTATGAGATATTTTGTATCAAATTTTGTATAAATACTTAACAAGTTGAAGTAATTAGGGTGGATTAAAAAAGCATTTCTGTAGACTTTTTGTTTTGAGCTAAAGGAGCAAATGTAATCAAGGTTGGACTGGTTTACTGGATTAAATAAAGCTGAGGACATTTCACTCGATTCATGAGAACTGTGGGAAACAAATAAGTATCATTTCTATGAGTTTGATTATTGTCTTATTTTATGTTATAAAATATCACGTGTGTTTCTTACAATTCTTAAAAGCAAACAAGGAATAATATCATCGAAACTATCTTAAATGCTCTTTGTTTTAACTATTTGCTTCCTTAATATTTTCTACTAAATTGCTTAAGTCTGGGAATTCTTAGTTGCTCCCTTACTTTTGTAATTCATTTCCCCTATTGGCCCCTAGTACAGGATTCTTAATTTCCCTTTCTATTTTCCAACCCTTCTTTCTTCATCTTAATCCCTGTCAAGGATTCTTCGTTGCCCTTGGTCCTAGTTAAGATTTTCATCCATTAAGACCATTAGATTTGTTCTTGCTATGTTATCTTTCCTTGTGAACTCTTACCTCAGTGGTTAAACAAATCCTGTTAAGTCTTTCCTACTTGACTCCATAGCCCAATGGCCTGAATACCTACTCTGCCCATCTGTTTCCTTAATTCCACAAAACAAATCTAAACAAATTCCTTAAGCATTAATAACTAGCCTGATATCATATCAAAACAAAGTTAAATCTTAAAGAGAAGGCCCTCTCTGGGCTTAGGTTGGCTAGAACCTAGGTCTAAAAGATTGGTTTGTGGTTACCTCGGACTATTCCTTCTTTAATAACTTCTAAGGAAAAAAACCTGAGTGTTAACATAGTGGCACCTCCACTCGAGAATTCAAAACCCTCAATTTTAATAAACCTTTGAGGAATTCAAATTTTTATTCACAAGCATCTTAAAGGGTTATTAGAAGTTATTTCCAAAATTTCACAAAAGACTAAAGCAATTATCAAAAGCTCGAAATCTAACTTCAGGGAGAATTCACTATGTCAGGGCAAACCTTGATCCAAATCCTCCCCCATTATTTGAAAATCCTAACCTTATTCCGAGAATAATTAGAAGACAAGAAAGTTCTGTACGCCCTAGACCAGTTTTTAGATCCCATTCATGCTCTGTTGAGTGGTTTTTCCTTGAAGACCTCCCATTTAACAAGTATATTGGCCTCTCTCTGTTTAGAAACACATCTAATAGTGAGCTGCTGGACCTGGTGCCAAATCCAGAATTCCTCAGAGAACTTGAATTCCAACGAGCCAACTTATTAATCGATCAAAGTCTACTGAACTCCCCTTAAACACCCCTTACCACTGATACACACCCTGAACTTTCAGAAATAGCTTCAACATCTTTTAGCTCACCATATTTTCCCCATACCACTGAAGATCATCCCTCAACCTCATCTCCATTCATACCTTCACTCCCTCATCATCCCATCACTACCCCTCAAACACCAGTTACCCCTGTTACATCAACTCCCCTTGTTGTTCCAAATCCCCAGTTACCCCAACACCTCTTCTCAATCCTATATAGCTTAGAGCTATGGCACTCATATATGCTCCCCTTGTAATGCCTACAACTCAAGGTGCCTTACCAGCAGATTATCAAAGTAAAATCACTTCATTTGATGGCACTAGAACTTACACAGCTCAGCAGCACACTAAGAAAATGACAGATTATTTTGAACTACATGAGATTGACATAGTAGATGTCCAAATGAGAATCTTTGTCCAAAGTCTAGCTAGAGAAGTGAGAACATGGTTTAGAGCTTTGCCCCTTAGAGCATAGATAGTTTAGAAGTCCTTTACCAACAGTTCTTAAATAGGTGGGAGAAGAAGAAGAACCCCCTTCAAATTCTATTTGAATATGAAAACTTGAAAAGAGGACCAAACGAAACTGTTCAGGACTATTGTACCAGGTTTAACAATGTGTATAATGCAATTCCTCTTAACCTTAGGCCTCCACCTAGTTTAGCCCTGATTAAATTTCCAGACCGATTTGATACAGACATGGCTTTTTGACTTACAGAAAGGAACCCCCCCACACTTGAACATATCAAAGTGTAGCCATTAGCATAGAAGCTAATCTGATGTCTAAAAAGGGATAGAGCTAGAAATTAGAGAAGAACATGATTGAAAGATGAATCTTCACCCTTTGATCAGAAAAAATGTGCTTTAGCTAAAGGAATGGAGAGGCTGATGGATAAAATAGAAGTCATTGAAAGGAAACCTCACTGGGATAACCAGCAGGCTAATCCAGTAAGGAATCCAAACTTTAGGAAAAACCAGAACCAAAACACTGGTAAAAAAGGTCTTGATGAGAACATTAGGCCTCCTTTCCAGGAAAATTAAGCTGAGACTTCCCACCAAGAAGACCCTGAGATAGAAACTCAGATCAACCTAATCGATTTCGATAATGAAGAGATCATTTTTCTAACTCAATATGGTCAAGAACTATATATGCTTCAATAGTTACAAACCCAAACAGGGGAATCCTTTGACTATAAGCAAGGGTGTGACTCTATTATTTTCAAAGTTCATAAATAGTACAAATTAAAAAGAAAGAAAAACATTGATGTTCCTGATCACAATAAACAAGAAATACCTAACCAGCCTAAGAAAGCTACAAAAAAGAATCCTTAAGTTACAAAAACTTTACAAATCCTTTCTAGACCACATCAAAATCCTCCTAATCCCACTATTGAAGATGTAACAGATAACCAACCTTTTAATGAGCAGCCTTCCACTTTAGCCCCCCTTAAAGGAATAGCGGAACAACCCCCAGAAATAATATCAGAAAATCCAATTGAAAATACTCCTAACAATGAAAAAGAAAATAATACTACTCAGAACCTTGGCTCTAAAATTCCAAATATCCAAACAGGTAAAACCTCTCTGCCTTTCAATTTGGGAGCAGAGGTGGCCAAACGCAAAATTTCAGTACCTTTGACAGAATTGGTTAAACATGACACTTACAGATCTCAAATTAGTAAATCTCTGAATTTTGTTGAAAATGAAGATTATGTGAATTTATTTGATGACTAGCCTGAGTTAATTTTCGAACCAGATGTTAATTTAAAGCTAGTTGAAGGAGGGATACCACCCTTCTACATCAGCCTTAACATCCACTATAAAATCCTACGTAATGCCATGTTTGACTCTGGAGCCTCACATAATCTCATGCCCAAATCAGTAATGGAAAAGCTTAACTTGGATATCACTAGGCCTTATAAGGATATTTTTTCCTTTGATTCAAGCTAAGCTAAATGCTTAGGTCTCATAAAATATTTGTGTCTCCCTAGTTTAATACCCTGCCAAGATCATACTTATGGACATAGTTGTTGTTGACATACCACCCAAGTATGGCATATTTTTGTTTAGATCTTGGGGTGCCAAACTCCAGGGATCTCTACAATTGGACATGTCCTACGCTACCATATTAGTCTTTGGACACCCCAAGAAGCTATATAGAGAAATTTTAATGAAGTATTTAGTGAGTTCTCAGGAGAGGCCTCAGAATTTTCCCATTTATTCAGTACATTCTGATATAGATTCCTTCATGCTTTACAATGATGAGAACAATGAAGAAGATACTTCAAGTATTATAACAGCACAACCAAAAGAAATTGAAATAATAAAGGAAAATCAAAATTTCCAAATTCATGGAACATCAGATAAAAAAGATGATCTAGACACCTCAATCAAGAAGGATTCCACTACCCTAGATGAGAATTATGAGCATGAAATCCCGTGGCATCTTGAATTTGATGGGTCAGTCAACAACTTAGGTGCAGGAGCTAGTGTATGGATTTATAACTTAGAAAACAATCATGCAGAGGGCCATGCCTATAGACTAAACTTTAAATGTACAAACAATATGGCCGAATATGAAGAACTTTTGTTAGGTCTGAAACTGGTTAAAAGGTTAGGAGCCATGAAAGTCTTTGTCATGGGAGATTTTGAGTTAGTGATCAAACAAATTAAAGCTATTTACATGCCCAAGGATCCTAGGCTAGGATTTTATGGAGGAACAGTCGTAGAAATACTAAATACCTTTTTAGAAACCAAACTTGTTGTTATCCCTAGAAAACACAACATGCAGTTTCACAGCTTAGCCATGTTTTCTAGTACTTGTAAGATGCCTTTTGAGCCTAACCATCAGTACACTACTGAGGTTAGGCATAGACCTGCAATCCCTGAAAATTTAAAGAACTGGCGAGTATTTGAGAATGATCAGCAAATCAATGATTTTTTAACTTTAGATAATGAATTTGTAAATACTAACATAGACACAGACATAGCATTAGATTTTGATTGCTTTGATGAAGTAGAATAGATATATGCACCCCACAAAGTTTACAAAATTTGATATTCAAAACCTAAAACAGTTGGAAATTAATGAAGTCATTGATGATGAAACTAAAGTCATAAACCTTAAAGATAATTTTTTACCCAAGGGATTAACTCCTTTAGAGGAATTATTCGATTCAAACGATATTCCAAAAAAGCCTAAAATGGAACTTTTGAAATCAGACATTGAGGAATGTAATATAGGATCTGAAGAGAATTCCAAACTAATAAAGCTATTAAAATCATTACCTCCCAATGAAAAACTGGAATATGTGGAACTACTGAAAGAATTTCAGGATGTTTTTGCCTGGAGTTATGAAGACCTAAAATCTTATGATACTAGCATAATACAACACACTATTCCATTAAAAGAATATCAAAAGCCCTTTAGACAGAATCTTAGAAGAATTAACCCTATTCTATTGCCTTCTATTGAAAAGGATATTAAAAGAATGTATGAAGCTAGGATTATTGCACCCATTAGGTTCTCAGACTGGGTTTCCAATTTGGTACCCACTAGAAAGAAAACGAGTGAAATTAGGTTGTGTGTTGATCTTAGAAATTTGAATAAATTTTCACATAATGATAACTATCCTCTTCCAAAAATGGATCACATATTACAGAGGGTGGTGGGTTCCTCCAGAATTTCACTCCTAGATGGTTTCTCCGATTATAACCAAATCTTAGTCCACCCATATGATCAAGCAAAAAATGCATTCACAACTCCATGGGGCACTTTTATGTATGTGAAAAAGCCTTTTGGGTTAAGAAATGCAAGGGTCACCTTTCAAAGAAAAATGGACATAGAATTTGCCAAAGAAATCCATGACTTCCTGGTAATTTACCTAGATGACCTCACAGTATTCTCTAAATCAGATCAACAACACCTGGATCATCTTAGGTAGGTCTTTATTAAATACAGGAAATATGGAATTTCTCTCAATCCTAAAAAATCTTTATTTGGGTTGGAAGAAGGGAAATTGTTAGCCCACATTATCTCCAAACATGGTATCGGGATTGACCCAACCAGAATTGAAGTTATTTTGTAGATACCCCATCCCAGGAATATCAAAGAACTTCAAGCATTTCTAGGCAAGATAAACTTTTTGAGGAGATTTATCTCTAATTTAGCTGAGTTAATTAGATTATTAAACAAAATGTTAAAGAAAGATTCAACTATTAAATGGACCGTAGAGGCTAAAAAATCATTCGAAGATATAAAGTTAGCCTTGACACAAGCACCAGTCCTTATAAGTCCAAAGCTTGACAAAGAATTTATCATTTTTTCTTTTGCATCTGAACATAGTATTGCTGTAGTTTTATTACAGAAGAATGATCACGGATTTGAACAACCAATAGCATTCTTTAGTAAAGCTTTAAGGGATGCATCTTTAAAGTATAATATAATGGAAAACCAGGCTTTTGCTTTGGTGAAAGCTATCAAAGATTTCAAAATCTATATCTTGTACTCTCACATAGTAGCTTATGTTCCTAATGCTGAGTCAAAGACATTCTGACACAGAATGGAGTTGATGGCAAAAGGGGAAGTGGATAGCTACCATATTAGAGTATGACAGAGATTAAACCTACAAAATTAATTAAAGGCCAAGGGTTGGCCAAACCTATGGCTGAAACCAATTGCCAAGCCCTAGGTATAAACTTCATTGCAGAATTGGATAATGAAGAGGAGATGGCGACTCCACAAATTAGTGAGGCCTTTTTAGATTCACCCTGTTATGCTGACATAATATACGTTCTAAAAAATTTACAAGCTCCTCCAGGGTTGTGCAGAACTAAAATTAGGTTTTTGAAAATGAAATCTTTGAAATTTTGCATAATTGATAATACTTTATTTTGGAAAAATCATGAAGGCATTCTATTAAATTGTTTATTAAAGGAAGAATCTGACAAAGTACTCCAAGAATTTCATGCAGGTGATTGTAGAGGACATCTCTACTGGAAGACAACAGCTGATAAAATCCTAAGAGACATATTTTACTAGCCAACCCTGTTCTATGATGTAAAAAAGTTTGTAACCTCCTGCCACAAGTGTCAGATCTTTAAAGGAAAAAGAAAAATTATGCCTTTACCTTTGAAGCCCATTTCTACCGAAAAGCCTTTTCAACAGTGGGGTCTAGACTTCATTGTTGAAATTCACCAGCCTTCTTCTGCTCAACATAGGTGGATCTTGACTACCACATATTACTTTATAGAGTGGATAGAAGTTATTCCCTATAGACAAGCCATTGATACTATCATAATAGGTTTTCTGGAGGCCAATATTTTGTCTAGATTTGGTCGTCCCAATAAAATTAACACAGACAATGCTACAGCCTTTAAATCAAAGAGGATGATTGATTTCTATCATAAATACCATATAACCCTTAGTCACTCTACAACCTACTATCCCCAAGGAAATGGACTTGCGGAATCCTCCAACAAAAGCCTGATGAACATTAGTAAAAAATTGTTGGAAGATAATAAGAGGACACGGAACAAGAAATTAATAAATTCTTTATGGGAAGACAGGCTGACCACTAAGAAATCTATTGGAACTAGTCTGTATGAACTAGTCTATGGATGGAAGCAATTTTCCCTTCATCATGGGAATTCCAGTAATAAAACTACTCTAGGAATCCCATGTTGAGACAAATGATATTCAGAGGAGAATCAATCAGACCATCCATTTGTAGGAGACCAGAGAGGAAGTATACATCAAAGCCCAAGTACTGCAGGAAAATCTCAAGAAAGTTTTTGATAAAAGAACCAAGGCAGAAGACTTTTATCTTGGTGATAAAGTGTTGAAATGGGACTCCAGAGGAGAAGATAAAGGGAAACATGGGAATTTTGACTTCCTATGGAAATTTCCATACATTATATATGCTTTCAGGGGTAATAATGCTTACTTTCTTAAAGAATTGACTGGTGCAGAGGTAGGAGGACCAGTTAATGGTCAAATATTGAAGCACTATATTGAGCCAAGTTACTAATTTTACCAGTTTCAATTGTACATATTATATCCTTCATAATTTTTAGAGTGGATTGGATGGTAAAGTTTTGGAGTTGAAGACCAAAGAGAAGGCCCTAAGCTTCAAAAGTGTCACTGTCATAAATATCAATAAAATAGCAGAATAAAGGAAAAATTGTAGAATAAAATCACTTTCTTTCAGAAGGCCATTGATCTAGAGGTCTTGACTTTCCACTAGGGAAAGCCATCCCCAATTGGAGCCACTGTTATGTTCCTAAACCAATAGGTGTCATAATTTATGATTGACTTAGTTTATCTCGGTAATATGTACATACCTTTTCTTTTTGCAAATGTTTTCCATATTTGTAAAAAATCAAAAAAATTAAAAAATGTAAAGAGGGTATGTCCTAAAATAAAATCAAAGGACTAAAAAAGAATGCAAAAATGTCAAAAAGGATGAAAAATGAACCCCAAGAAGGAAGAAAAATACCATGAAAGTGTGCAAGTCAAAATGCCACTACCATTTACTTTGATGTAGAATAAAAAGATTGTGTGCAACTTGTTACCTTTGCCACAATCCATGGATATTCAAGCAATGTAAACTTGGCTATTTCATGTTTTGAATTTCTTGTTTATAGATAGAGAATAAAATCTGACCAAACTGTTTAATCTTGGTAGATAAGTAGATAGATAGAGAAATAAAAGGAGCTCAACAATTTAATCTGAGCCCTTGGATGTAATAAGGATAGACTTAGATATATTTCCATTGTAAAAGGAAAGAAAAGTTTGATAAGGATTTTCCAGTTCAAGTGCACCCTAATAAAGAGTAGAAAAATGGTAGGATGTGTAGTGGGTAAGTAGATGAATGGTTGAAGAATTATATATGATGAATGTTTAGTTAAAACATTATATCATTTACTTTCATAATCATATTACTTTAAAAGTATGGATAACAAGGAGACATTTACAAAGTCCAGTGACTAATTTTCTCATTCATTTTACCCCTTAATTTACTAATTTCCCACAAATAACAATCAAGGTACCTAAAACCTTAAGTTAAAGGGGCTCAGAGCATTTCTCTGACTTCTAGAGGGACCAAACCCTCGACCCAATAACTTATAGGTTCTAAGTGCTAAAGCCCCTTATCAACATTCACCCCTTCCATAATTCATTCATCTTCCCTAAAAACCCCCTTTTTCTAAGGTGAAATCAATATTTGCTTGGGAAAAGTAATTACCTCCATATAGAAAACCCACAAATGCACTTAAGCCTAAGTTATGATGTTCTAATGCAGAAATGTCAATATATTTCAAAAAACATTCTACTTAGCGTGTTTCGATTTCCATTTCATATTAACGTCTAAATTTTATTTATGTATTTAAATATCAAAAATACACCCCTTTCCCATATACATTATTAAAAATTCCATGTGTTAATATCCCGCCCGATGGTTTGAAATATAAACCATAATAAAATAATTAGATGGATTAATTAATCGATCAATGATTAATTAAGAGCCATAACCCCCCACCGTGTTAAAAAGGGTTAATTAATCAAATTGTGATTAATTAATAACCATCCACCAATCAAATCATCCCTGGCGTCATTAAATCTCCCTAATCTGTGATTATTATCCCATTGGGCCCCTCCATTAATTCTCGATCAAGTCATTTCCCTGACCACCATACGCTCTGACCCCTTCAGATCTAACGGCTCACACTCATTTCAGGCAGCCCCCCGATGTCGACCTTTACCCGCCCGATGTAAGCTATTTTACTATTCATCTCGCTGCTATGTGTCTCCCAATGAATGGCCTTGGGTGGACCTCTCCCAATACCACTAAGCTCTCATAAGTAGTACAATAGATTCTGCTTACTGCCTCCATTTACCACCTCCAATAAATGACAAAACATTACCTCCGCTAATTGCTGCCAACTGTCGATTTCCATTATACCCACCAAAACATTGACTTTGCAAATAAAACCAAAAATACTCATTATTTTTATTTCACCAAGAAAAGAACCTTATGTTCTCCATGCACATGCAGAGTACATTCAAACTGTCACCCTACTTCCAACCATCAACCTCTAGAAGCCGTTGAACTCTAGAATACCATTGCAAACCCATGCACTCCCTGCAACAGTGCACCAGTTCCATTTTTTCCTTCATACAACCAAAACCAGGTATTTATCCCTTTTCACCTAAGAAACCTTGTTTTCATACTGAACCTGGGCTAAATTGCTGTAAAAATTAAGTAATTTAGTAAAATTAATCTCTTTGACCATCTTGATACTCTTTAAGACAACCCACTTTTCTATAGTTCCCTGAAATTCTCTGCCCTCTTCCCTGAATCCACGAGAACCAAGGATGGATGCCCCAGTCTCCTTGCATATCACGCCAGTTACCACTCCTCATAGAGATATAGACCATCTTCCCCTAGCTGAAAAAGATTTTCAGATAAAAGACCTCACCTTCAATGAAATCCCTCTGAAATTGCATTGTAGATATCGAGACAATTGTCTGAACCATGCAGATAAGATAGGCCTCTGGGAATCAAACCTGCCTAAATATCAATTCCCCAGTGTTCATGTCTTCCTGGAAATTATTCATTACTGTCATGCAAATTATGACCCTACCATGAGAGCTATGATATCCCCAGACCAAAAATTCTTGTTCACCATCACTCCTAAATCCATAAATGAAATGTCACTGTTACAACCTGGTCAAGATCTCACTCCCCTCACCATTGCTGATTTGCTTGAAAGATTCTCTACACTATCAAGTTCCAGAAGTACCCAAATCCTTTAGACTTTCATTATTGAAGAAAAGAACATGCCAAAAGACCCCCCTCCTTATGTGTCAGTTGTCTTTTCTGAGTTGGGAAAAGATATTACAACAATGATATCATGCATTTTAGGTTTTACCACCAATGAATATGTAGATGAGATTGTTTTTGCCTACATGTCCATTTTTACCCCTGGTCAACCTCCTGCAGTCAATTTTGATTATGAAAAATTCATCGTAGATAAAATGCATGATCAGTTTATGAGATTAGAAAATGAAAGAGTCTTCAAATATTCATCAGTGTTGTATCATTTGTTTCTCTACTACCAAATTGATAAGTTTCCCTTCTCTGTCCAAAAACTTGATACTAAAAGGAATCCTAGATTTGTCATCTTCTGGACCTCTCTATTCCATAGGTCAATTTCTTCTCACTATTCATACACAGATTTTATTGACCTATTTGTACATCCAGTGACTACAATGTTATTAGGAAGTCCCCCTCCCAGAATCACTGCAGATTTTAAGAGGGTTCCCCAGTTGTCCAAACAATACAAAATAGGGGATTGTTACTTGTATCAAAACCATACTAAAATCAGAATTTATGGGTGTGAGCTGCCTCCTTACAAATTACCTAGATATCTACCCATGAGATTGTTTTCTCTGGAGTACTATGGGCAAATGATCAATTCTGATGAGATTCACTTTGTCAAAACCAAGAAGAAGGCCCAACTAAGAATAAAATATCATCTAGGCCCATTTATTTGTAATAATAGAGAAGTAGGAAAGGAGGTAGATGAAATCCTCCAAAGGTTGAGATAAAAACATAGTTTCATCTAGGCCTATGACCCCTACAACTTCATTTGTAATAGAAGGAAGAAACATAAGCTATCTCCCTATATCCACCATAGGATCCCAGAAATTGAACAATATGCCAATCAAACTGAATGGGTGGAAGGCACTATGGTAGATCAAGATAGAACACAAGTTGCAGTTGACAATGTATTGGTGAATTTAGAAAGAAGGCTTGATGAAGATTCGTTTATACAGGTGCCGGGAGAAACTTCATCACAAAGACAGTCAAAGGAACATACTGGACAGACTTCAGAACAAGCAGGGCCATCAGGCCAACCAGAATCACCAAAACAACAAAAGCTATTAGAAAAACAAGAAGACTCTACCAAAAATCTCGGAAAAGCTTGCTCAAACTGAGCAAATCATGAGCAATCCTCTTGCCTTGCAAACTCCTCTCAATGAAGAAATAAACCTTAAAAGAGACAGAGAGGAGGCCACTCATTCTAGCAGACCTATAAATCAAACTTTTGCCAAAAGGAAAAGTTTAAACCCATTAGCAGAACAAGAGCACACTCAGGAAACAGCTGGCCACACAGCGACAGAAAGGATGGGAAGTGGGCACACTATCCCTTCAGGAGGTTCACCATCGACCTCACAGTTCCAGGTATTAGAAAGACAACAGAGCACAGAGGTGTCTTCATTCAGAGCTCCTTCAGAACAGAGCCTGGATATTAAAGAAAAATATAAATAAATCAAAATAGGGAATGAAAGATTAAAATTGCATAGATATGCCCATTATTTGAAGATGGCCCCAACAAACCAAACAAGGCTGATGTCAAGCTTTGATATAAAGGAAGGAAAGATGAAGATGAGCTTCCTAAAGCCAACTTTGCAATAGCTAAGATCCATGGCTGATTATTTAAAGATTGATTTTGAATTTTTGGCAAAGGATATTCATCCTATTGACCAAATAGAACTGCACAAACAAACTGGAGAGATGGTGTATTCTACATTGACTAATAAGGCCATCGTAGCACATCAATTGCAAAACTCATTGAACAATACTTTTGCATAGCTCCAACTGGAAAAAGCCTCCTCTCAGGCTAAAGAGACCAGGATAAAAACTTTAGAAGATTTGGTGATAGAGTTGGGACATGATCCCAACGATGTCAAAGCAGTAGAACAATTGATTAAAAACAAAAATGATGATATAGCTGCATTGAAGAAGCAGCTTAAGATCCTTCCTCTCCACCATCCTCAAACTGTAGAAGTCATAGAGAGGCAAAAAGAGGAAGAACCTATAGACCTAGTCCTTAAGTTAAATGATTTGTTGAAAGAAACTAATAAGGAATTGGAAAAAGCAATACAGTCTAAGCAGAGTGAGCTGGCGACCGCTCCTCAGACTATTATACCAATAGTTTCTACAGTAGTACCCTCCAGTCTAGCAACTTCCTTGGAACCAACACCTCCACCAGTGACAACATTACCAGTAGCAAGAATTTTTTCAACCATAGATACATCAACTAGTGTAGGGACATCAGTAGAAAAAATAGATGAAATGATTAAATCCATGGAACAAATGAGTATCCAGGCCACAGAATTGAAAAAGATCAGAGAACAAATGGCAAGTTTCGAAACAGACTATAAGCTTGCACAAATTCAAAATAAAGAAGAAGAACGAAAAAACAGAAGGATGGAAGAAAGAATCAGAGTCCTGGAGAAGGATTTAACATTAGAAAAACCATTGGGAGACATGAAACATATATTGTGGGCCAATATCATTGATTCCATCAATGATATTTGGCCTTCTATCCAGGTAATCGTTGAACAGACTTAATTAATGAAAGTAGATATGGAAGCCATACATATGCCTAAAGAGGAACTTTGAGATAAACCTGAAGAGGCAAACTAGTTGATTGATTTTTTAAATAGCAGAAACAGGTACCAGTTGGACGAGTTAGAGATTGAGGATAGAACAACTACCATTATTGAAATAAAGAAATTTCTTACTAAGAGGAACTTAATCCTTAATTTAGAGAAAAGGTGTCAGAGTATTCAGGCAGACATAAATAGCTTCATGTTGAAATATGTCATTTTAAGAGAGAAAGCCCTTCCTAGCCCGATGGTTATACATGACAAGTTAATGAAACAAGAAGACTATATCGAGAAATTAGAGAAAGAGGCCAAGAGTCAAGCAAGTTCTTCAACAATAAAAGCATTACCTATAGGAAAGGTAATTTATGATGGTCTACGGAATCTATTCTACATAGAGCACGAAATAAAACATTTATTCACCAGCAAACCCAATTTTGCTAAGTACACAGAAACTGATGAAATTTACAGGAAGATGATTAGGGTGAAATTTCCAGATAACGAATGGTGGACTAGTTTGATTGACTTACTAGAGTAAAAAATGTTTATTATGGTAAAGTCTGGTAATACAGGATGAAAGGATGAAACAGCACAGGTAAAGTAATAGTGGGTAAAGAGTATTAGTAGGTGAATATAATAGTGAATCCAACACATAACTATTAAGGCAACTGCAAGATCCAAATCCGAATTCTAGCAGCCAGCACATTCACAAATAAAGGGACAGCAAGCAAATAGTTTTCCATCTATCTCTATCTTTGTGTTGAAGATATATTTTGTTTCCTAGATTAATTCTCATATAGTTATGAGATATTTTGTAGAAAGTTTTGTATAAATACTTCACAAGTTGAAGTAATTAGGGTGGATTAAAAAAACATTTCTGTAGACTTTTTGTTTTGAGCTAAAGGAGCAAATGTAATCAAGGCTGGACTAGTTTACTGGATTAAATAAAGTTGAGGACATTTCACTCGATTCATGAGCAATGTGGGAAACAATTAAGTATCATTTCTCTGACTTTGATTATTGTCTTCTTTTATGTTATGAAATATCACGTGTTTCTTATCATTCTTAAAAGAAAACAAGGAATAATATCATCAGAACTAGCTTAAATGGTCTTTGTTTTAACTGTTTGCTTCCTTAATGTTTTCTACTAAATTGCTTAAGTCTGGGAATTCTTAGTTTCTCCCTTACTTATGTAATTCATTTCCCCTATTGGCGCCTAGTACAGTATTCTTAATTGCCCTTGCTATTTTCCAACCCTCCTTTCTTCATCTTAATGCCTTTCAAGGATTCTTCATTTCCCTTGGTCCTGGTTAATATTTTCATCCATTGAGACCTTCATATTTGTTCTTGTTGTGATATCTTTCCTTGTGAACTCTTACCTCAGTGATTAAACAAATCCTGTTAAACCTTTCCTACTTGACTCCATAGCGCAATGGCCTGAATACCTACTCTACTCATCTGTTTCCTTAATTATACCAAACAAATCAAAACAAATTCCTTAAGCATTAATAACTAGCCTAATATCATATCAAAACAAAGTTAAATTTTAAAGAGAAACCCCTCTCTGGGCTTAGGTTGGCTAGAACCTAGGTCTAAAAGATTGGTTTGTGGTTACCTAAAACTATTCCTTCTTTAATAACTTCTAAGGAAAAAACTTGAGTGATAACATAGTGGCGACTCCACTCGGGAATTCAAATCCCTCAGTTTTAATAAACCTTTGAGGAATTCAAATTTTTATTCGCATGCATCTTTAAAGGGTTATTAGAAGCTATTTCCAAAAGTTCACAAAAGACTAAAACAATTATCAAAAGCTCGAAATTTGGCTTCAGGGAGAACTCACTATACCAGGGCCAACCCTGATCCAAATCCTTCCCCTGTATTTGAAAATCCCAACCTTATTCCGAGAATAATTAGAAGACAAGAAAGTTTTATAAGCCCTAGACCTGTTTTTAGATCCCATTCATGGCCCATTGAGTGGTTGTTCCTTTAAGACCTCCCTTTTGACGAGTATTTTGGCCTCTCTATGTTTAGAACCACATTTGATAGTGATTTGTTGGACCTGGTCCCAGATCCAAAATTCCTCAGAGAACTTGAAATCCAATGAGCCAAATTGTTAATCAATGAAATTCTACTGAACTCCCCTCAAACGCCCCTTACCACTGATAAACACCCTAAACTTTCGAAAATAGCTTCAACATATTTTAGCTCGCCATCTTTTCCCCATACCACTGAAGATCATCCCTCAACTTCATCTCCATTCATACCTTCACTCCCTCATCAACCCATCACTACCCCTTAAACACTAGTTACCCATATTACATCAACTCCCCTTGTTGTTCCAAATCCCCCAGTTACCCCAACACCTCTTCTCAATCCTGTACAGCTTAGAGCTATGGCACTCAGATATGCCCCCCTTGTAATGCATGCTCCTCAAGGTGCCCTACTAACAGATTATCAAAGTAAAATCTCTTCATGTGATGGCACTGGAACTTACAGAACTCAACAACACACCAAGAAAATGACAAATTATTTTGAACTACATGAGATTGACATAGTAGATGTCCAAATGAGAATCCTTGTCCAAATTCTAGCTGGAGAAGTGAGAACATGATTTAGAGCTTTGCCCCCTTAGAGCATAGATAGTTTAGAAGTCCTTTACCAACTGTTTTCAAATAAGTGGGAGAAGAAGAAGAACCCCCTTCAAATTCTATCTGAATATGAAAACCTTAAAAGATGACCAAACAAAACTGTTCAGGACTATTGTACCAGGTTTAACAATGTGTATAATGCAATCCCTCTTGACCTTAGGCCTCCACTTGGTTTAGCCCTGATTAAATTTCCAGATGGATTTGATACAGATATGGATTTTCAACTTAAAGAAAGGAATCCCCCCACACTTGAAGATATGCAAAGTGTAGCTGTTAACGTAGAAGCTAATATAATGCCCAACAGGGCTAGAGTTAGAAATGAGAGAATAACACCATTGAAAGATGAATCTTCACCCTTTGATCAAAAAATGGATGCTTTAGCTAAAGGAATGGAGAGGCTGATGGATAGAATAGAATTCATTGAAAGGAAACTTCACTAGGATAACCAGCAGGCTAATCCAGTGAGGAATCCAAACTTTAGGAAAAAGCAGAACCAAAACACTAGTAAAAATGGTCCTAATCAAAGCATTAGGCCACCTTTCCAACAAAATTATGCTAAGACTTCCCACCAATAAGACCCTAAGATAGACACTCAAATCAACCTAATGGGTTTAGATAATGAAAAGACCATTTTTCTAACTCAAGATGATCAAGAACTATATATGCTTCAACAATCACAAACCCAAATAGGGGAATCCTTCGACTATAAGCAAGGGTATGACTCTTCTATTTTCAAAGTTCATAAACAATACAACTTAAGAAGCAAGAAAAACATTGATGTTCCTGATCAGAATAAACAAGAAATACCTAACCAACCTAAGAAAGCTATAAAACAGAATCCTCATGTTACAAAAAATTTACAAATCCTTTCTAAACCACATCAAAATCCTCCTAATCCCACTATTGAAGATGTAACAGATAACCAACCTTCTAATGAGTAGCCTTCCACTTCAGTCCGCCTTAAAGGAACAGTGGAACAACCCCTAGAAAAAATATTAGAAAATCCAATTGAAAATAATCCTAACAATGAAAAAGAAAAACATACTACTCAAAACCTTGGCTCTAAAATTCCAAATATTCAAACAGATAAAACCTCTCTGCCTTTCAATTTCGAAGCAGAGGTCGCCAAACTCAAAATTTCATTACCTTTGACAGAATTGGTTAAACATGAAACTTACAGATCTCAAATTAGTAAATCTTTGAATTTTGCTGAAAATGAAAATTCTGTGAATTTGTTTGATGACTAGTCTGAGTTAATTTTTGGACCAGATGTTACAGGAAAGCTAGTTGTAGGAGGGGTACCACCCTTCAACATCAGCCTTAACATCCACGATAAAATTCTACACAATGCCAGGCTTGACTCTGGAGCCTCACATAATCTCATGCCCAAATCACTAATGGAAAAGCTTAACTTGGATATCACTAGGCCTTATAAGGATATTTTTTCCTTTGATTCAAGCCAAGTTAAATGCTTAGGTCTCATAAAATATTTGTGTCTCCCTAGTTCAATACCCTGCCAAGACCATACTTATGGACATAGTTGTTGCTGACATACCACCCAAGTATGGCATGTTGTTGTCTAGATCTTGGGGTCCCAAACTCCAGGGATCTCTACAACTGGACATGTCCTATGCTACCATATCAGGATTTTGACACCCTAAGAATTTGTATAGAGAAAATTTGATGAAGTGTGTAGTGGGTTCCCAGGAGAGACCTCAGAATTTTACCATTTGTTCAATACATTCTCATATAGATTCCGTCATACTTTACAATGATGAGAACAATCAAGAAGATACTTCAAGTATCACAACAGTAGAACCAAAAGAAATTGAAATAATAAAGGAAAATCAAAATCTTTGAATTCATGAAACATCAGATAAAAAAGATGATCTAGATACCTCAATCAAGAAGGATTCCACTACTGCAGATGAGAATTATGAACAAGAAATCCTGTGGCATCTTGAATTTGATGGGTCAGTCAACAAATTAGGTGCAGGAGTTGGTGTATGGATTTATAACTTAGAAAACGATCATGCAGAGGGCCATGCCTACAAAAAAAACTTTAAATGTACAAACAATATGGCCGAATATGAAGCACTTCTGTTACGTCTAAAACTGGTTAAAAGGTTAGGAGCCATCAAAGTCTCTATCATGGGAGATTCTGGGTTAGTGATCAAACAAATTAAAGCTATTTACATGACCAAGGATCCTAGGCTAGGATTTTATAGAGGAACAGTCATAGAAATACTAAATACCTTTTTAGAAACCAAACTTGTTGTTATCCCCATAAAACACAACATGCAGGCTCACATCTTAGCCATGTTTGCTCGTACTTGTAAGTTGCCTTTCGAGCCTAACCATTAGTACACTGCTAAGGTTAGGCATAGACCTACAATTCCTGACAATTTAAAGAACTGGCAAGTTTTTGAGAGTGATCATAACATCAATAATTTTTTAACTTTAGATAATGAATTTGTAAATACTAACAAAGACACAGACATAGCATTAGATTTTGGTTGTTTCGATGAAGTAGAATTTGACAAACTAGAAGAAGATCAGATAGATAGATTGCACCCCACAATGTTTACGAAATCTAATATTCACAACATAAAACAGATGGAAATTGATGAAGTCATTGATGATGAAACTGAAGTCATAATCCTTAAAGATAATTTTTTACCCGAGGGATTAACTCCTTTGGAGGACTTATTCGATTCAAATGATGTTCCAAAAAAGCCTAAAGTAGAACCTCTGAAATCAGACATTGAGGAATGTAATATAGGATCTGAAGAGAATCCCAAATTAATGAAGCTATCAAAATCATACCTCCCAATGAAAAACTGGAATATGTGGAACAACTGAAAGAAATTCAAAATGTTTTTTCCTGGAGTTATGAAGACCTGAAATCTTATGATACTCGCATAATAAAACACACTATTCCATTAAAAGAATATCAAAAGCCGTTTAGACAGAAGCTTAGAAGAATTAACCCTGTTCCATTGCCTTCTATTGAAAATGAGATTAAAAGAATGTATGAAGCTGGGATTATTGCACCCATTAGGTTCTCATATTGGGTTTCCAATTTGGCACCCACTAGAAAGAAAATGGGTGAAATTAGGTCGTGTGTTGATCTTAGAAATTTGAATAAAGTTTCACTTAAAGATAACTATCCTCTTGCAAAAATGGATCACATATTACAGAGGGTAGGGGGTTCCTCCAGAATTTCACTGCTAGATGGTTTCTCTGGTTATAACCAAATCCTAGTCCACCTAGATGATCAAGCAAAAACTGCATTCACAACTCCATGGGGCACTTTCATGTATGTGAAAATTCCTTTTGGGTTAAGAAATGCAGGGGCCGCCTTTCAAAGAGCAATGGACATAGCCTTTGCCAAAGAAATCCATGACTTCCTGGTAATTTACCTAGATGACCTCACAATATTCTCTAAATTAGGTCAACAACACCTAGAGCATCTTAGGCAAGTCTTTATTAAATGCAGGAAATATGAAATTTCTCTCAATCCTAAAAAATATTTATTTGGGTTGGAAGAAGGGAAATTGTTAGGCCACATTATCTCCAAAGATGGTATCAGGATTGACCCAACCAGAATTGAAGCTATTTTGCAGATACCCTCTCCCAGGAATATCAAAGAACTTCAAGCATTTCTAGGGAAGATAAACTTGTTTAGGAGATTTATCTCTAATTTAGCTAAGTTAATTAGATTACTAAACAACATGTTAAAGAAATATTCGGCTATTAAACGGACCGTAGAGGCTAAAAAATCATTCGAAGATATAAAGTTAGCCTTGACACAAACACTAGTCCTCATAAGTCCAAATTTTGATAGAGAATTTATCATTTTTTCTTTTGCATCTGAACATAGTATTACTATAGTTTTATTACATAAGAATTATCATGGATTTGAACAACTAATAGCCTTCTTTATTAAAGCTCGAAGGGATGCATCTTTAAAGTATAATATAATGGAAAACCAGGCTTTTTCTTTGGTGAAAGCTATCAAAGATTTTAGAGTCTATATCATGTACTCTCGCATGGTAGCTTATGTTCCCAATGCTGTAGTCAAAGACATTCTGACACAGAATAGACATGATGGCAAAAGGGGAAAGTGGATAGCTACCATATTAGTGTATGACATAGAGATTAAACCTAAAAAATTAATTAAAGGCCAAGGGCTAGCCAAACCTATGGCTAAAACCAATTGCCAAGCCCTGGGTATAAACTTCATTGCAGAACTGGATAACGAAGAGGAGATGAAAATTCCACAAATCAGCAAGGCCTTTTTAGATTCACCTTGGTATGCTAACATAATATACGTTCTACAAAATTTACAAGCTCCTCCAGGGTTGTGTGGAACTAAAAGTAGGTTTTTGAAAATGAAATCTTTGAAATTATGCATAATTGATAATACTTTATTCTGGAAAAATCATGAAGGCATTCTGTTAAATTGTTTATTCAAGGAAGAATTTGACAAAGTACTCCAAGAATTTCATGCAGGTGATTGTGGAGGACATCTCTACTAGACGAAAATAGCTGATAAAATCTTAAGAGCCAGATTTTACTGGCCAACCCTATTCTCTGAAGTAAAAAAGTTTGTAAACTCCTGCCACAAGTGTCAAATCATTGAAGGAAAAATAAAACTTCTACCTTCACCTTTGAAACCCATTTCTATTGAAAAACTTTTTTAACAATGGGGTCTAGACTTCATTGGTGAAATTCACCGCCCTTCTTCTACTCAACATAGGTGGATCTTGACTACCATAGATTACTTTACAAAGTGGATAGAAGCTATTTCGTCTAGACAAGCCACTGATACTATCATAATAGGTTTTATGGTGGCCAATATTCTGTCTAGATTTGGTTGTCCTAGTAAAATTATCACAGACAATGTTGTAGCCTTTAAATCAAAGAGGATGATTGATTTCTGTCATAAATACCATATAACCCTTGGTCACTCTATAGCCTACTATCCCCAAGGAAACGGACTTGCAGAATCCTCCAACAAAAGCCTAATGAACATTATTAAAAAATTGTTGGAAGATAATAAGAAAACATGGAAGGCAGACAAGATGACCACTAAGAAATCTATTGGAACTAGTCCCCATCAACTAGTCTATGGGATGGAAGCAGTTTTCTCTTCATCATTGGGAATCCAGTAATGAAACTACTCCAGGAATACCAAGTTGATCCAACTGATATTCAAAGCAGAATCAATCAGACCATCCATTTGCAAGAAACTAGAGAGGAAGTATACATCAGAGCCCAAGTACTGCAGGAAAAACTCAAGAAAGTTTTTGATAAAAGAACCAATGCAGAAGAGTTCTATTTTGGTGATAAAGTGTTGAAATGGGACTCCAGAAGAGAAGATAAAGGGAAACATGGGAAGTTTGACTTCCTATGCAAAGGTCCATACATTATATATGCTTTCAAGGGTAATAATGCTTACTTTCTTAAAGAATTGAATGGCGCAGAGGTAGAAGGAGGACTAGTCAATGGTCAAATGTTGAAGCACTATATTGAGCCAAGTTACTAATTTTACCAGTTTCAGTTGTACATATTATATCCTTCATAATGTTTAGAGTGGATTGGATGGTAAATTTTTGGAGTTGAAGCCCAAAGAGAAGGCCCTAATCTTCAAAAGTGTCACTGTCATAAATATCAATAAAACAACAGAATAAAGGAAAAATTGCAGAATAAAATCACAGTCTTTCAGAAGGCCATTGATCTACATTTCTTGACTTTCCACCAGGGAAAGCCATCCCGAAGTGGAGCCACTGTTATGTTCCTATACCAATAAGTGTCATAATTTATGATTGACTTAGTTTATCTCTGTAATATGTACATACCTTTGCTTTCTGCAAATGTTTTCCATATTTGTAAAAAATAAAAAAAAAAATAAAAAATGTAAAGATGGTATGTTTTAAAAGAAAATCAAAGGACTAAAAAAGAATGCAAAAAGGTAAAAAAAGATGAAAAATGAACCCCAAGAAGGAAGAAAAAGACCATAAAAGTGTGCAAGTCAAAATGCCACTACCATTTACTTTGATGTAGAATAAAAAGATTGTGTGCAGCTTGTTACCTTTGCCACAATCCATGGATAGTCAAGCAATGTAAACTTGGCTATTTCATGTTTTGAATTTCTTGTTTATAGATAGAGAATAAAATCTAACCAAACTGTTTAATCTTGGCAGATAAGTAGATAGGTAGAGAAATAAAAGGAGCTCAACAGTTTAATCTGAACCCTTATATGTAATAAGGATAGACTTAGATAGATTTCCATCATAAAAGAAAAGTAAAGTTTGATAAGGGTTTGCCAGTTCGACTGCATCGTAATAAAGAGTAGAAAAAAAGGTAGGATGTGTAGGTGGGTAAGTAGATGAATGGTTGCAGAATTATGTATGATGAATGTTTAGTTAAGACATTATATCATTTACTTTCATCATCATATTACTTTAAAAGTATGGATAACAAGGAGACATTTACAAAGTCATTTGACTCATTTACTCATTCATTTTACCCCTTATTTTACTAATTTCCCACAAATAACAATCAAGGTACCTAAAACCTTAAGTTAAAGGGGCTCAGAGCATTTATCTGACTTCTGGAGTGACCAGACCCTCGGCCCAATAACTTACAAGTTCTAAGTGCTAAAGCCCCTTATCAACATTCACCCCCTCCATAATTCATTCATCTTCCCGAAAAACCCCCTTTTTCAAAGGTGAAATCACTATTTGCTTGGGAAAAGTAATTACCTCCATATAAAAACCCACAACTGCACTTAAGCCTAAGTTATGATGTTCTAATGCAAAAAAGTCAATATATTTCAAAAAGAATTCTACTTAACACATTTCCATTTCCATTTTCATATTAACATCTAAATTTTATTTATGTATTTAAATCCCGAAAATACACCCCCTTCCCATATACATTATTAAAAATTCCATATGTTAATATCCCGCCCGATGGTTTGAAATATAAACCAGAATAAAATAATTAGATGGATTAATTAATTTTTCAACGATTAATTAAGAGCCATAACCCTACACTGCATTAAGAAGGATTAATTAATCAAATTGTGATTAATTAATAACCATCCTCCAATCAAATCATCCTCGATGTCATTAAATCTCCCTAATCCATGATTTTTATCCCGTCGAGCCCCTCCATTAATTCTCGATCAAGTCATTGCCTCGACCACTGTACAATCTGACCCCTTCAGATCTAATGGCTCACACTCATATTGGGCGGCCCCCCAATGCCGACCTTTACCTACCCAATGTAAGTTGTTTTACTATTCATCCCACTACTACATGTCACCTGATGAATGGCATCGGGCAGACCTCTCCCAATACCGCCAAGCTCTCATAAGCGATGCAATAGATTCCGCTTACCACCTCTGTTTACCACCTCCACTAAATGACAAAACGTCACCTCTGCTAGTTGCCACCAACTGTCTATTTCCATCATACCCGCCAAAACATTGACTTTGCAAATAAAACCAAAAATACTCATTATTTTTGTTTCACCAAGAAAAGAACCTTCTGTTCTCCATGCACATGCAGAGTACATTCAAGTTGTCACCCTGCTTCTGACTATCAATCTCTAGAAGTCATTGAACTCTAGACTACCATTGCAGACCAGTGTGTTACCTGCAATAGTGTACCAGTGCCATTTTTTCCTTCATACAAACATAATCAGGTATTTATCCCTTTTCAACTAAGAAACCCTATTTTCATACTGAACCTGGGCTAAATTGCTATAAAAATTAAGTAATTTAGTGAAATTAAGCTATTTGACAGTCTTGATACTCTCTGAGATGACCCAATTTTCTATAGTTCCCTGAAATTATCTGCCCTCATCCTTGAATCCATAAGAAACAAGGCTGGACGCTCCATTCTCCTTACATGTCACGCTAGTTACCACTCCCCACAGAGATATAGACCATCTTCCCCTAGCTGACAAAGATTTTCAGATAAAAGACCTCACCTTCGACGAAACCCCTCTGAAATTGCATTGCAAATATCGAGACAATTATCTGAACCATGCAGATAAGATAGGCCTCTGGGAATTAAACCTTCCCAAATATCAATTACCCATTGTTCATGTCTTCCCGGAAATTATCCATTACTGTCATGCAGACTCCTCTCAATGAAGAAAGAAACCTTGAAAGAGATAGAGGGGAGGCCACTCCTTCTAGGAGTCCTGTAGATCAAAATTTTGCTAAAAGGAAAAGGTTAAACCCATATGTAGAACAAGAGGAAACAGTAGGCCACAGAGCCGCAGAAAGGACGAGAAGTGGGCACACTATCCCTTCAGGAGGTTCACCATCCACCTCACAGTTCCAGGTATTAGAAAGACAATAGAGCATAGAGGTGTCTTCCTTCAGAGCTCCTTCGGAACAAAGCCTAGATATTAAAGAAAAATATAAAGAAATCAAAGCAAGGAATGAAATATTAAAAATACAGAGCTATGCCCATTATTTGAAGATGGCCCCAACAAACTAGACAAGGCTGATGTCAGCCTTTGATATAAAGGAAGGAAAGACGTAGATGAGCTTCCTAAAGCCAATTGTGCAACAACCAAGATCCATGGTTGATTATTTAAAGACTGATTTTGAAGTTTTGGCAAAGGATATTCATCCTATTGACCAAATGGAACTGCACAAACAAACTGGAGAGATGGTGTATTCTACATTGACTAATAATGCCATCGTAGAACATCAATTGCAAAACTCATTGAACAATACTTATGCACAGCTCCAACTGGAAAAAGCCTCCTCTCAGGCTAAAGACACCAGGATAAAAACTTCAGAAGATTTGGTGATAGAGTTGGGACATGATCCCAAGGATGTCAAAGCAGTAGAACAATTGATTAAAAAGAAAAATGATGATATAGCTACATTGAAGAAGCACCTTAAGATCCCTCCTCTCCACCATCCTGAAACCACAGAAGTTATAGAGAGGCAAAAAGAGGAAGAACTTATGGACCTAGTCCTTAAGTTAAATGATCAGTTAAAAGAAACTGAGAGGGAATTGGAAAAATCAATACAGTCTAAGCAGAGTGAGCTGGCCACCGCTCCTCAGATGGTTATACCAATAGTTTCTATAACAGTACCCTCCACTCTAGCAACTTCCTTGGCACCAACACTTCCACCAGTGACAACATTACCAGTAGTAGGAACTATTTCAACCACAAGTACATCAATCAATGCAGGGACATCAACAAAAAAAACAGATGAAATGCTTAAAGCCATGGAACAAATGAGTATCCTGGCCATAGAATTGAAAAATATTAGAGAACAAATGGCAAGTTTCGAAACAGACTACGAGCATTTACAAATTCAAAATAAAGAAGAAGAACGAAAAAACAAAAGGATGGAGGAAAGAATCAGAGTCTTGGAGAAGGATTTAACATTAGAAAAACCATTGGGAGACATGAAACATATATTGTGGGCCAATATCATTGATTCCATCAATGATATTTGGCCTTCTATCTAGGTAATATTTGAACAGAATGAATTAATGAAAGTAGCTATGGAAGCTATACATAAGACTAAAGAGGAACTTGGAGATAAACCTGAAGAGGCAAACTAGTTGATTGATTTTTTAAACAGCAGAAACAGGTACCAGTTGGAGGAGTTAGAGATCGAGGATAGAACAACTATCATTATTGAAATAAAGAAAGTTCTTACTAAGAGGAACTTAATGCTTAATTTAGAGAAAAGGTGTCAGAGTATTCAAGCAGACATAGATAGCTTCATGTTGAAATATGGTATTTTAACAGAGAAAGGCCTTCCTAGCCTGATGGTTATAGGTGACAAGTTAATGACACAGGAAGGCTATATCGAGAAATTAGAGAAACAGGCCAAGAGTCAAGCAAGCTCTTCAGCAGTAAAAGCATTACCTACAGGAAAGGTACTTTACGATGGTCTGGAGAATCTATTCTACGTAGAGCATAAAATAAAACAGCTATTCACTAGCAAACCCAATTTTGCTAAGTACATAGAAGCTGATGAAATTTACAGGAAGATGATCAGGGTGAAATTGCCAGATAATGAATGGTGGACCAGGCTGACTCACTTATTGAAGTAAAAAATGTTTACTATGGTAAAATATGCTAATACATGATGAAAGGATGAAACAGCACATGTAAAGAGTAACAGTGGGTGAATATAAGAGTGAATCCAACACATAACTAGTAAGGCAACTGCAAGAGCCAAATCTGAATTCCAGCAGCCAGCACATTCACAAATAAAGGGACAGCAAGCAAACAGTTTTCCATCTGTCTCTATCTTCGTGTTGAAGATATTTTTTTTTCCTAACTTAATTCTCATATAGTTATGAGATATTTTGCATCAAATTTTGTATAAATACTTCACAAGTTGAAGTAATTAGGGTGGATTAAAAAAGCATTTCTATAGACTTTTTGTTTTGAGCTAAAGGAACAAATGTAATCAAGGCTGGACTAGTTTACTGGATTAAATAAAGTTGAGGACATTTCACTCGATTCATGAGCACTGTGGGAAACAAATAAGTATCATTTCTCTAACTTTGATTATTGTCTTCTTTTATGTTATGAAATATCACATGTGTTTCTTATATTCTTAAAAGCAAACAAGGAATAATATCATCGGAACTAGCTTAAATGCTCTTTGTTTTAATTGTTTGCTTCCTTATTGTTTTCTACTAAATTGCTTAAGTCTGGGAATTCTTAGTTGCTCCCCTAATTCTGTAATTCATTTCCCCTATTGGCCCCTAGTACAGGATTCTTAATTGCCCTTGCTATTTTCCAACCCTCCTTTCTTCATCTTAATCCCTGTCAAGGATTCGTCATTTCCCTTGGTCCTGGTTAAGATTTTCATCCATTGAGACCTTCAGATTTGTTCTTGTTGTGATGTCAATTATTGGGACATCAGTCATGCTTATTCGATGGAAAACTATCCCACCTCATTCATCGACCAAATTGTTGATGATTATGCGAGCTATGAAATATTTTCATTTATGGACGGTTTCTTTGGATATAATCAAATCAACATTCTCCTAGCAGATCGACATAAAACTGCATTCATATGTCCCTTAGGCACATTTGCATATATAAAACTCCGTTTCAGATTAAAGAATGTTGGGGTTATGTTTCAGAGGGCGATGAATGATGCCTTCCACGACATCAAACATATTGTACAACCTTTTTTGGAAAATTTTCCTGCTCATTCACAACATCAAGATGACCACACTGTGCTTCTTCGAGACATATTTTTACAAAGTAGACATTATAACATTCGACTCAATCCACACAAATGTGTGTTTTGTGTAAGTTATGGTCATCTTCTCAGTTTTTTTCTATCAAAATGAGGAATTCCTATTTATTTGGTGAAAGTTCAGGTGATCATTGATCTTCCTTATCCTTCTTCCCTCTTTCAACTTCAATGATTCCAAGGGAACGCTAACTTTCTTCGAAGGATTGTTCCCCACTATGTCAAACTAACCAAAGGATTTACTTGCTTGCTAATGAAAGGGGTTCCCTTCCATTGGGACAACATTTCTCAAAAGGTGTTTGATGCCTTGAAATATGTATTGATTCAGGCATCCTTTTTATATTCCCCAAATTATCAATGCGACTATTTCCTATACCTCACCACTACAACTACTACCATTTATATGGTATCGGTTTAGGAGGATGATGTAGGAACTAGAAATCCTATTTATTTCTTGAGTCAAAATCTTAATGATACTGAAATCAAGTACACCCACATCGAAAAGTTAGCTTTGGTGGTTGTCCAAGCTATCCAGAGATTTTGCCATTACATACTACTTCGTAAAACTATGGTTGTTTCATATTGCAACCCCGTGATGAACATATTATCAAAACATTTTCTGGGGGGAAATACTCTAAGTGGATTGTCATCCTACAAGATTTTGATTTGGAATTCATCAAATCCAAGTCAAAGAAATCATTAACATTTGTTGAGATAATTTGTGACCTCCCCAATTCTGAAACTGAAACACATCTAGCGATTATATTCCAGATGATTTGTTGTTTCTGATCTCGTCATCTGACCTATGGTATGGAGAAATTACCATATATATCTAGACCCAGACTTTTCGATATGATACCTCTCGCCTTGACCATCGACATATCTGATATCATGTCAAATATTATGTTATAATCAATGACACTCTTTATCGTCACAGTATCGATACAATTTTTGAAGGTGCCTCACCCATGAGGAAGTCGATAAAGTCTTAAATGAATGCCACTCTGGGGCATGCAATGGTTATTTGTTTGGATATGCTACTACATAGAAGGTCCTACGTGTTGGTTACTTTTGACCCACCATATTTTGCGACTACATCCTCACCACCCAAAAGTGACGTGCATGATAGATATATGATCGAAAGTTCCTTGCTCCACTTGTCCCTTTGCATCTTGTTATCATCATTGGTCCTTTTGTGAAATAGGACATTGATTTCATGAAATGTAACCCTCACTTGATCGAGGAGCATGGTTATATCGTCGTAGCAGTTGACTATTTTAACAAGTGGGCTAAGGCGATGGCCACATACAATAATACCAATGAAACAACTACTTTATTGTTCTTCAACCATGTCATTTCTGGTTTTTTATTCCACAGGCTATATTCAGAGAGCATGGAAAACATTTTTGCAATCACATGATTTCCGAACTAACTACCAAGCTGGGACTTTCCCATGAAAGTTCTACCCCCTACTAACCTTAGGAAAATGAATAAGTTGAGGCAATTAATAAAGTTCTCAAAATGATGCTACAATGTAGGATAGGGGTCCATAAATCATACTGGCATATTATTCTTTACACGGCCTTGTGGGCATACAAAACCTTTGTTAAGACTCCTACCAAGTTCACACTGGTCCAACTAGTTTATGGTCTGGAAGAAATACTTCCAATTGAATGTGAAATTCTATCCCTCAAATGTGTTGTCGAACTCCTCCCAACTACTTTCAGAAAAGAGGATCGTCTCTTACATTTGATGCACTTAGATGAAACTTGGCGTGATGTCGTAATGGCTAATGAAGCCCATAGGAAATGTATGAAGGCACAATATGATAAGAGTGCCAAGCCTTGTTTCTTTATGGAAGGAGACCTTATTTTATTATATGATAAAGAGTATGATACATTAGGATTGGGGAAGTTTGAGCCAATGTGGCTGGGTTTGTATATTGTCAAACATGTTCTTGCTAAAGGATCCTATGAGACCTTGATTTTGATGTAGTTATTACTACTCAATGGCACACAACCATTAGGTCATCCTTCTTTAAGTTTATTTTCATGTTTAATCCACTTACACAAGGGATTTTTGATCCCTATTGATTTATCCATCACTTGGTAATGATCATTGTTCATCCTCAAAAATATTTTCTTATCTCATCAAGTTCTCGTCTCATTGTTACATGATCTCTTTTACCGTAGATTCACTTTTGCCTTGTGAAGATTATATTTGGCCTTTAATTTGAAGCATTGGAACCACTACTCTCGTTATCTTCCACCAAATAGTTTTATGTACTTGATGTGATTGATAATAACTTCTTTCAGAGCTAATGCACAAACTTAGGAGTTGTTTTATAGGAAGTATCAATATATCATCAATATGCTTATGAAATAATGGGTGAATATTAGTCAAATTCACCCCCTCTTAGTTGATACACTTCTTTTGTCAATTTATGCATAATTATTCTTAAGGATTAGTTAAATAATTTCCATCAACTTTCATTCTTACACTTCATGCTAGGATTTTCTCATTAATATTCATATTTTATTTCCTTTGTCAAAAGGTAGACAATTGTTACCCTCAATCCTCTAAACCTCTAATCATTGTCCTAGTTTATCACTATCATTCCTCACCAATTACAATTGCTCACAACTTCCTATATCAGTGCTTTTAAATTATATATGTCATCACTATGACTCTTATCAATCATGTTCCTTGATCTACACATAATTTTCTTTAAGAGAACTTGCCACTAGAGAGAGAGGCCCCTTAGCTTCATCAAATAAATTAGTCGATATTGTTACATTTTCATAGTTCCCTTCATACTTTAATGGTATACACCTTAAATAATTGTATCAACTTTAATTAGCTACTTTAATCCAAAAATTCATATTGTTTTTATGCACATTAACGCACTTATTCCAATCACTAATCTTGGAATTACCATGAAATACTATCTTTATGCTAAGGCATTTTCATTTTTTTTGCTTGCAAAATATTCATTATTTATATTTCCATCATACTGAAATTCATGAGTTTATTACTTTTTTAATCAAATGTTACCATAATTCCTACACCTCCTCAAAAATGACGCCATCGTTATGTAATCATTTAAGTTCATTTCTTGATTGACAATATTTTCTTCTTGATAGGCTTCATTCTTCATTAGACCTTACAATGATTCTCATCATGTCTCCCAACAAGAAATTTTCTATGTCCTAAAAACAAATTTTCAAATGGTTACTTATTCATGTGATACCTCGAGAGTGCCAAGTTACTTCCTTGTGACAACCAAAAAGCTTCTACCATGAAAATGTAAACATATCGATGAAACAAATTCTCTAATTGCAATCATGGCATTTGAAACCATACCTAACTAAATTAAGTTAGCATGTTTTTCAAGGTGTTATATACTGCCAGTATACAGGGGATCTCCCTAATATGAGGTCCCAATTAGACCTCACACCATTTGGTGTAGGAGTCCCATCCGGAATACAGTTCAACTGTCATTTGCTTAAATATATGCCTTGGCTTAAGCAGTTAGCATGAGAGAGAAGTGCACATGTGATTTTGAATGAGTAAGAGAGTGTGCCTTATGAATGTTTGATTGTATATGTATCAAGGTTCTTTGACTGTAGAGGGAGAATAAAGTAAGCCTCTTAAAGAAAAGTAATATTACTAATCTAATTTGATGATCGTAACAATAATTAAAACACATTTCCAAAAAATGAAGCACCAAAGTCACTTAAATAATTCAATTACTTTAGTACATGTAAAAGAAAACATGAATCATAAATATTCAAAGATTATTCTTAAAACATCCACAACCCATGCATGAAAATGTGTTGGCCAAAAGCCTTCAAGTATTAAGAAAAATTTCCAAGATACATAAATACAATAAACATCAGTGAAATATCACTACCTCCAATAGTGGAGTGTTAGACCCAGTACTTTCTCCCCCATAGTACAAACTCTATCTCTCTAATGCCTTGTGGGAGAAGCCAAGGTTAAAAGTCCTTTAAATGAGTAATGAGGATACTTTTATAAATTGAGGAATGACCTTTCATATCCACATGAATATTGACTTTCTAACTTCTAATGACCTTTGGAATTCTAGAAATTTTGGACTTCCAATTGACTTTTGGAATTATATATGAATTTTGGAATTACATGTCTTTTGGACTTCTACACATCGCTCTTTTCTCCATACATGACTCTTGGAATTCGAATTATTTGTATTTAAAATGATTATATCATTAAATCATAATTTCCACATCATCATGTGATAAGGAAATGAAGAGTCACTACTATTGATGACTTGAAATTATTGTGACTGATGAGATGGACTTTATTTAATGGTGACATGGTTGCCACTGGTGTCTTCCAATTGATGATGTCTTCACCCTCCACGGGGTCTTTGATATTATGGAGTCTTTAGGGTGCTTTGATCACCAATACTTCATTGTGTTCTTTATTCTTTAATGTTTCCTTTGTTTGTCTTCTTTGCCCGATATTATTATACATGGCTACCATGTTGTTCATGAAATACCTATAATTGCAATCACTCATGTCAAGCAAACATCAACCTAAAAAATCTCATATTCTAACATATTCCATGCAATTTTTTTGTTTAGATCTTAAGAGTGTGCCTGGGAGGATAAAGGAGAGCTTCTAGACACAAGGGAGGGCATACGACCCATGTCCGAAGGATGAAGGATGAGGCTTCAAGCTTCCCAAGTGTTTTGTGTCTCAAGGGAGAAATGAAGGGCACATGGCATAGAGATGAAGGCTGAATTAGAAGACTTCAGGTCTTTAGGGTGTGCTCATTCACTTAAGAAGGAAAAGGAGGGTGTAGGGCACAATGTCGAAGGATGAAGGATGATGCTTCAGGGCTTAAGAGTGTCCTCATGTGCTCAAAAGTGTCAAGGAGGGAACACGACACATTTATGAAGTTTGAAGGGATTAAACTTGAGTCTCTGGGGTGTTCTCATGCCCTCATTGAATGTGCAGTCCTTCAAATCAAAGAAGTGTGCTCAAAGGAAGACTTGGTTCTTCAAGGGTGCAGTTGTTGGGTTGTGTTATATTCCTTCCACGACTAGCCCACGTAGTTAACCGGGGGGTTAGAAGGGGGGCAGAGCCCCCCCCTTCATTGCATCGATTGCATAGCGGGGGGAGTCATAGGGGATCTGAGGGGAGAAGGTAACCCCACTCTATGTGGTCTGGGGCAGCGCCCTGGAAAATTTTGGTTTTGGACCCTATGTTAGGTTGGGCAGACCTACCTATGGTTTTCTGCATGATTTTTGCACATGGTTTTGGATGCCATGGTTTTCGGTCCATGGTTTTGGACACAATGGTTTTCGGTCCATGGTATTGGATGCTTCGGCATGTATAAATATGTATTGTAACATTAAAGGAACATAATGAAAAATCAAGCTAGTAGTACCGATTTTGGGATACAGGGGAAATCTCTGTGTATATATAATTTATGTGTTTTAGAATTCGTATGTATGTAATTTCTGTATGGGGATAAAACCTACATTTGGTATTGAAGTTGTTTTGGCTTCAAGGGGATGCCTTTGTTGCTGAGGGGTTTCGCTCAGGCCTATGATAGACCCTGTTTAGTGGGAGATCTACAAGATAGATTATGGTGGTGAAAGAAGATGGCGAGCAATGGAAAGATAGAGATAGAGAAATTTAATGGTCAGTGTTTTAAGTTGTGGAAACACAAGATGGAGGATCTGTTGGTGGATAAAGATCAATGGATCGTGGTAGATCCGGGTACTAAACCAACGAGAGTGTCTGATGAAGAATGGAAGAAGTTAGATAGAAAGGCAAAGAACACAATACAATCTTGTGTCTCAGATTCAGTATCACTGAATGTATCGGGGGAAGCTACAGCTAAGGCTTTGTGGGACAAGTTAGGGACTTTGTACCAATCTTTCTTTGGTGAATAGACTATTCTTGTGGAAAAGGTTGTATAACCTAAGGATGAAAGATGGAGACTCAGTGAAAGAACATCTGAATGCATTTAATATTGTGGTAAGTCAGTTATAATCTGTTAATATTAAAATTTCAGATGGCGATAAGTGCATCAGTTTGTTGTTTTCTCTACCAGATTCATGGGATAGTCTGGTTATTGTAATAGGTAGCAATGCAACTGCCTTGCAGTTTGATGAAATAGTATCATCCTTGTTGACAGAGGAGATGAGAGGTAAAAATATGTAGAGCTAGAATGGTGATGCCTTGTCTGTACGAGGATGGTCCCAAAACATAAACAAAAATAAGTCATCGAGTGGGAGATCTAAATCTAGAAGGAGATCTAAATCTCCAGGAAAACCTGTAAAGGTGGTGTGCTATAAATGTGGAAAGGAAGGGCACTACAAAAGGGACTGTAAATATAAAGCTCCTGATAAAAGAAAGGGATTAATGATGCTCCTTTTGCAGAGGTGAAAACCACCTCAGATGAAGGTGGGGATGTGTACTTGGCTTCTTCAAGTACACATGTAGATCATGAGGCATGGTTGATTGACTCAAGGGCATCCTTTCACTTCACTCCCCATAGAGAGTGGTTCTGCGAGTATGAGAAATACGATGGTGGTGATGTCTTCTTAGGAGATGATAGGAAGGCTAGAATCATTGGTCGCGGAAAAGTAAAGTTGAAGTTGCAAGGTGGAAGGGTTAGAACCCTTTCAGGTGTTCTGCATATTCCTGCGTTGGCCAGAAATCTGATTTAAGTAAGCAAGTTGGATGATGCAGGTGTAAAGACAATGTTTGAGAAGGATACCTGCAAGATGGTTCGAGGAGCACTGGTATTGATGCGGGGAGTTCGGATTGGAACTCTGTACAAGCTGCAAGGTAGCACTGTTGTTGATCGGTGCAATAGTTCTATGGTTCCTGAAAATGGAGCAGAAAAATCTAGTGGTCTCTGGAGAGAAGACCATGCTGTGGCATCAAAGGCTTGGACATATTGGAGAGAAGGGCCTTCGAATACTTCATGGTAAAGGTATGGTAGAAGGTATGAGTAATAGCTCTCTGGATTTTGATTTCTGTGAAAATTGTATATATGGGAAGTAGAATCGGGTGAGTTTCCCCTCTGGTGGTAAGAGGACGAAACAAATATTAGAGCTTGTGC
>APFE031080014.1:0-23891 GCA_000404065.3 Pinus taeda | reverse complement strand
GATGACAGGAAGGCTAGAATCGTTGGTCATGGAAAAGTAAAGTTGAAGTTGCAAGGTGGAAGGGTTAGAACACTTTCAGGTGTTCTGCATATTCCTGCATTAGCCAGAAATCTAATTTCTGTAAGAAAGCTAGATGATGCGGGTGTAAAAACAGTGTTCGAGAAGGATACCTACAAAATGGTCTAGGGAGCACTGGTATCGATGCGGGGAGTTTGGATTGGAACTCTGTACAAGCTGCAAGGTAGCACTATTATTGATGGGTGCAACAATTCTGTGGTTCCTAAAAGTGGAGCAAAAAATCTAGTGGTCTCTGGAGAGAAGACCAGTTGTGGCATCAAAGGCTTGGACATATTGGAGAGAAGGGAATTTGAATACTTCATGGTAAAGGTATGGTAGAAGGTATGAGTAATAGCTCTCTAGATTTTGATTTCTATGAAAGTTGTGTATATGGGAAGTAGAATCGGGTGAGTTTCCCCTCTAGTGGTAAGAGGGCGAAACATAAATTAGAGCTTGTGCACAATGATGTGTTTGGACCTGTGAAGGTTCCATCACTGGGTAAGTCTATGTACTATGTATCATTTATAGATGCCTTCTCAAGGAATACATGGATATATTTCCTTAAGAAGAAATCAGAAGTCTTTGATAGGTTTAAAGAATTTAAGGCTCTGGTGGAAAACCAAACATAGAAGAAGATAAAGGTGTTGAGGATAGATAATGGTGGAGAGTTTTGCAGTAAGGAATTTGAAGAATTCTATAAGAAGTGTGGTATAGCATGGCAGAAGACTACTCCATATACACCTCAGTGAAATGGAGTTGCAAAAAGAATGAACAAGACATTGATAGAAAGGGCAAGAAACATGCTCAATGGGTGTAGGGTGAGAAATAATTAATTATTGATGCGGTGAAGGGTGAGTAATAATTGGTATGGAAGTTAAAGAAGTCTTTATATGGGTTAAGACAGTCACCAAGGATGTGGTATTAGAAATTTAATACATTTATACAGGGACTTGTCTTCACTAGAAGCAAAGCAGATCACTGTGTGTATTTTAAATTAATTGGTGACCGTGTTATTTATCTGGTCTTGTACGTGGATGATATGTTGCCGGTTGGAAATGACAAAGAAATTATCTAGGATTTGAAGACCTAATTGTCCTCCAAATTCAACATGAAAGATCTTGGTGCTACAAACTATATTTTGGGCATGGAAATTAAAAGAGATCAGGCAAAGAGGAAGCTCTGGTTAAACCAAAGGAAGTATGTTGAAATAATATTGCAGAGGTTTAATATGTAAGATAGTAAACCAATGAAGGTTCCTATTCCCATAGGTGTAAAGTTATCTGTTGAACAGTGTCCCAAGACACAAGAAGAGGAAGAGGATATGTCTCGTGTTCCATATGCAAGTGCAGTTGGTAGCCTGATGCATGTGATTGTCTATACTAGACCAGACATTGCACATGTAGTGGAAGTATTGAGCAAGTTTATTTCAAAACCAGGGAAGGAGCATTGGAAAGTAGTGAAGCAGGTTTTCAAGTATTTGCATGGCATTATTGATTATGGTTTGTGCTACCAAGGAAGACTAGGATTGGACAGAGTTTTGGATATCCATGGCTTTGTTGATGCAGACTGGGCTAGAGATCTGGATCAAAGAAGATATACAAGTGGGTATGTATTTAACCTATTTGGAGGTGAGTCAGTTGGATGAGTAAGAAGCAATATGCAGTGGCACTATCAACTACAGAGGAAGAATACATGGCAGCCACTCATGCAAGCAAGGAAGTAGTTTGGTTGCAGAGATTGTGTTCAAGTATATGGTTAATACAAGGAGCTATAAGGATAGACTGTAACAGCCAAAGTGCAATTTTCTTGGCAAAGAACACTGCTTACCATTCAAAGACAAAGCACTTTGATGTTTAGTATCACTTTGTGATGGATATGATAGAAGACAAAAAGGTGTTGCTAGTAAAGGTGGACACTTTGAAGAATACTACAGATGCATTGACAAAATCTGTGAGCTCTAAGAAGTTCTCTTGGTGTAGAGAAACAATGGGCATTGCAAGGCTGGATAAATGCCTAAGCTCTCTTGTGGACCCCTGTGGAAAGAAAACAACAAGTGGGAGAATGTTGGGTTGTGTAATATTCTTTCCTTGACTAGCCCATGTAGTTAACCAGGGGTTAGAAGGATGGCAAAGCCCCCCCTTCATTGCGCCCATTGCGTAGCAGGGGGAGTCACAGGGGGTTTGAGGGGTGCAGGTAACCCCACTCTATGGGGTTCGGGGCAACGCCCAGGAAAATTTTGGTTTTGGACCCTATGTTAGGTTGGCCGAACCTACCCATGGTTTTGTGCATGATTTTCGCACATGGTTTTGGATGTGATGGTTTTCGGTCCATGGTTTTGGACGCAATGGTTTTCGGTCCATGGTAATGGATAATTCGGAATGTGTAAATAGGTATTGTCACATTGAAAGGAACATAATGAAAAATAAATCTAGTAGTCCTGATTTTTAGATCCAGGGGAAAATCTTTGTGTATATGTGTTTTATGTGTTATGCTCTCGCATTGTTTATTTTCTATGTTTTAGAATTCGTATGTAGGTAATCTTTGTATGGGGTTAAAACCTACAGTAGTTTGGAACAAATAAGAGGAAATATGCTTTAAGAGTGTGTTATGCACTCCTATAGGGTGCAAGGTGCATTTCTAAACAAATAAGGATTCATGATCAAGGCTTAAGAGTGGGCTCATGCACTCCTTCCCTTAATGGGTTCACTCTGCAACCCAAAATTTGTCTAAGTCTCAACGATAGAACAAGGGGCGAAAATAATTATTTTAGATGTAAATCATGTGTGACACATAAAAAATCATCAATAAAACTTAGACAAGATTGAAAAACGATAAATATACATCAAAATTCCACTTTACATACATTCCCTAAGTACAACAACTAAAGTGTGTGTGATTGCGACCAAAAAGTGTCATTTTACAACAAAGGTGTTATGACCATGAAATACACTAAAGATGTTCTAATCAATGTGATGACACATAAGGATGATCAAGAACAATTTAAACATATATATTGACTTGAAATGACACTTGATGACCAAGTTGACACTAGATGTGACATTGAGGTAGGCTCCAAAATTTGAATGTAGTGAAAATTTGGAGGGTGTTGTAGCAGTGACAACACTTGGCGACACATTGCGCAAGATTTAGCTTGTCTATTTAGGAATGGATTTTTAGTTAAAGGGTCATCCATTTAGGAAGTATTGATTCACCAGTTAGATCACCTTGAATTCCCCTTTTGACCTAGTTTTATACATATCACCTCAATTTCTTTCACTTGATTCAACAAAAAAAAATATATGTCGTATCACAATTGTTTCAATCAAGAAAGGGTAATATGTGTGGTGAGTTTATGTTATTTAGAGTATGATATTTTATCTTTGGTGTTTCTTTGCTGCTAGTAGGCATGGATATTACATCGGCAAAGTCACTTCAGGAACACAAACATTACATCATTTCCAACAAGCCTAGCCAGTATCCTGGAGAAGTTACTTGCTTCACCTCCATGTGCAGGAACCCTTTCTCTTCTTTCACCCTTTATTTATCACTTTAATAGGGTTGTGCTTCAATGCTTATTATTTTAAATGGGCAAAAGAGGGATCTCAACTTATTGAGAGAAGAGGAGGTTTCCCCTTAAGAGAATTATTTTTAGAACCAATGATATTGATTTACTCTCTTTAGATTTTGCCCTTATCCTTTCTCTAATAGATTGGATAAGAGTGTAACACACAAGTATATTCATACAAAGTGTAGTAGTTTGGATACTGGCATAGGTGCAAATCTAATAAGCTCCCTCAAGCTTTTCCTTTTGAATGTATTATATTTTCCATCTAAACATAGCTCAATCTATGGCATCTTCCCAAACAAAGAAGAAGAAGAAAAAAAGAGCTAAGTGTGTGGTTATCACATTTTCTCTTCTATTCTTTTGTAAAGTATTCCTAGGCATGAACTTTTCACAAAAGGTCGTATTTATATACAATGAACAAAACAAAAAATAAGATAGGACCCAACATGACATGAAACACGTATAACTAATACTAGCGAAGAATAAAAGAAAAAGGAAAAAGTATATAGGAAGCACAACTTGCAGCTACTATTGAAAATAATGCTTCAAATCTCAGCCACTTGTGGGAAGGGGAGCAATCCTCCTTTCTAAGGATTTCAGCTTGAATGTATTATGACCAATCTTCTCTTTGATGGTGAACGGGCCAATTCAAATAAGTTGGAACTTCATTTGTTTTCCTTTCTCTTCGTGGGATTTTTCCCACTTCAATACTAAGTTTCCCACATTGAAACTCTTAGTCCTTGTGGATTTACTGTCGAACCAGTGCTTAACATGACTTTATGGATGACAAACACTTCTTTAGATTTGAGCCTTTCTTCCTCAAGTTTGAGAAGATTATCTAAAATAATCTGAACCAAAAGACAAGGTCTACCTTAGGACTCTTGGGAGAGTTGCAAGGTTGAGAGATATAGGTTCGAGAGCAAGATAACTTATTTACCATAAACTAGAAAGTATGGAGAGGTTATGAGGGAAGGCTTAGGAGTTATACGGTCATCCCATAATGCATTTTTCAAAGCATTGTGCCAGTTCCTTTACTCAGTGAAAATGGTTTTCTTGATTATGTGGATAATACTTTTATTTGTTTGATTTAGCTACATCATTTCCCTACGACTAATAGTTAGATGCATGATTTAACATGATACTATTTTTTAGTGCAAATTCATAAAGTTTCAATGAATAAAAATAAGTCGCATTATCAAAGACAAGAGACGTTGGAATGCCAAACCTGGTTATAATATTTTGCTTCAAGAAGTGGATGACTTCTTGGTCATTTACTTATCTTAAGGGAACCGCTTCTGTCCATAGAGTCAAATAATTTGTCACTTTTAAAATATATCGGTATTGCTTTGATGAATTTGGAAAGATTTATCAGATAACATATAATCCCCACTATTGCAATGGTTACTCGAATGCTACTAGTAGCAGTGGGGTGACTGACTTCTAATCCCAACCAGTGCATCTCTGACAAGTTGGGCACTTGTAAACATAAGTGTGAGAATTTTTTAATAAATTGGGCCAATAATAACCAGCCCTCATTACTTTATGTGCAGTTGTATCGCTCGCATATTGACCACCTGTTAGTCAGTCGTGTAAATATTTCAGTACCTTCTTTGTATCTCGAGGCTCAAGGCATCTTAGCGGGACACCATTATGGTGCTTTCTAAAAATCACTCCATTAACAAGTTGGTAGGATAGATATTTAAGGTGAATTTCCCTCTTTTGTTTACTCAATAAATGTGTGGACAAGGTTTCATGGTCTATAAATTTCCATATGTATTAATACCATGGCGCTGTTGATTTGATTTAGGGAACATGTTCAACATTGTACATTTCTATTTCTTGCTCCCACCCAGAAAGATATTTCTCGGGAGCATCTCTTGCTTCGGTTGCAAGTTGAAAAAGGCCATGACCCTTGATCGTATGAAATGGTTTAAACTCTAGATCATATTCTTGTAAGCATGTCATCCAATTTTCCCTCTTCTCATCCATCTCCATTGTACGAAAAGTATTATGACTGCTTGCTGAGGCACAAATATGATCCTATGAGCATTAAGAAGATAGGGCTTGAAATATTTTACTATCTTATATACAAAATATGATTTTTTTTTTCAGTGGAAGGATAATTTAGCTCTGACCCCTATGAGCCAACACTCATTAAAGAGATGGACCATTCATTTCCTTCACATCCTTTTGAGTCAATATAACCACAATATGTGAATTCGAGGAAAAGGTATAAAGCAAGAAATATTTTCCATAATTAGGACTTAATAATGCAGGTACATAAGCAATAGCTTTTTTAATTTGAGAAAAATAATCCTTCTCCCTTTTGTCCCATTTATAATTCACATATTTCTTAATCATCTCCTATGAAGGTTTAACTACTTGAGCATAGCCAAAGATGAGCTTTCACGGGAGATTAATCTTCCCTAAGAAAGATTCCATAGCCTTCTTATTCATCGGGAACAAGATTTGAGTTATAGATTTGACCCTTTTAGGATCAACTTTAATTCCACTCTTTGCAATGATGTGCCCTAAGAGGGTCCCTTTTGATGTACCAAATATGCTTTTCTTTGGATTGAGAAAAATCCTGTATTTGTGACACCACTCAAATATTTTCTTCAAATGACTTACATGATCTAATCCTCATTTGAAAAACATAGTACCATCATCCAAATAAACAACTACATTTTGACCGATTAGGCCACAAAATGTGATGTCCATCACTCTTTGAAAGGTATCATTGACATTGATAAGCCTGAACGAAATACACTTAAAGGATAATGTTCCCCACTTGGTCCTGAAGGTAGTTTTCAGACGATCCAGATCTGCTACTAGTACTTGATTGTAACTAGAAAAACCATCTAGTAGCGAGAACATCTCAGACCTAGATATTGTTTGGAGGATCTATTCCATGAATGGCACTAGGTAATTATCTTTATCAGATACATAGTTGAGATTATGAGAATTAACACATAACCTTATCTCACTATACTTCTTTCTAACTAGGACCAAATTCGAAACCCAAATGGAATGTCTAACTTTGAAAATGATCCATGCATCCAAAAACTTTCTCAATTCCTTTTGAATTAGGGGTTCCAACGTTGGATCGAATTTCCTTAACTTATGTTAGAAAGGTTTCACCCCTTATTTTATGGGAATTTTTGGATGATACAAGTATCATATATCATTAGGTCATCATATGTGAATGTAAACACATCATGGTATTGTTTGAATAAAAGATGAATGCTTGTCATTCTTGGGGAGAAAGACATGTACCGAGGTTTACATACTTCAAATCTTCTTGATTCCCCAAATTGACTTGTTTAGATGATAACTTTGAGATCTGGTATTGATTGGTCCTCTAAACCATTTTTGCAGGTCTCATAATTTTTCCAGGGACACCACACCTTTAGGCATAATGTTTCCTTTCATTGCATTAGATGCCTCTTGTAAATCCTTACTGTGCTCATCCTCCTCAATGGAAACATCTTTAAACATGTCTGCATTAGCCATAAAATGTAGTATATGTTGTTCATCTTTGAAAACACAAATATTAGTGATGTTATCCAGCACGGATGGTTTATATATAATCTTAATAGAAAAGCCATTTCGAAATGGAAACATTCTATCAACTACATTTTCTAATTCATCTATTGCAGTGTTTTTAAGCCTAGGAACACAAATAATATTAAAAAATTTAAAATAGCTAATCAATCACCATACCTCCTGCTAGTATTTTTACGATTTGGGGAAACACATTGGATAGTATCCCAAGTGACCACTTTTGAGTCACTAATTACCTTGAGAAACTTTACCTTCAAATCAATGGCTTTATTTAGTCCAAGCACAAGTGCTTCATATTCGACAGTATTGTTTGTACACTTGAAATCCAAAAAGTATGATAGGATGTTCTTCTTATTGCATGGGTCTATGATTATGCAACTAGCTCTAGATTCGTCTTGTGTATTTGAACCATCAAAGTATAGAGTCCAAATATCATTAGCTACTAAATTGCTTCCTATGCTATTATTACTATTACTATATGCATGTATATTATAATATTTATTAGCACCAGTTGGAGTAAAAGGGAGGAGCTCCAACTATATATCAGGTGAGACAGGTGATGGTTGTGCATGATAACACCTGTGACCAGTTTCCAAGAAACAATTTCCAAATATTAAATAAACAAAGGAAACATACTCATTATGACCCTCCAATGGTATCATAGTGTATTTGATGTATGATTCCCTCTCCACTCAAATCTAGTTGTTTATGCCCTTATATGGAAACCATAAATGTGACCAATCTGTAGCAAAATACCCTTGTAACTTACTAGAACAATCTCTACCCAGGGGTATGCTATAGGCTTCACGGATGTCCAAAGTTACAATATTTATACATTGGTGTAAGAAATGACCAAATGATAATCGAATAATAACATTCTTGAGTTCACCAATGGCTTGGATAAGAGATGTGTCGAACTAGATAATTTTTCATCAATTTTATCCCATTTAGAGTTAATTTTCTTAGTAGAAAATAATGGCAATACATGCATAGATGCACCTGAAGAGTCTAAACAATTATGGACATTGTAATTAAAATTTTAAAATGTTAAAAAAAATGGAGGGCGACGAGTGTTAGCATCTAACATGATATCATTAACCACAAATTCAAGGGCTTCAAAGGACTTATGAAACACCTTTTGAGAAGAAGAAGCTTTATCACCTGATGAAGGTTGTGAAAATTCTTAGACAAGGAGTTCATGTTTACTTTCTATCTTTGCGAGCTCAAAGATGGAAATGTTGGCATGATCCCTCTTCAAATATTCAACAATATTATAATCAATCATTTTAGTTTTAGAAGGAAGTGTTGAAGTGTTTAGAGGAGTGGCTTTAGTTGACACTTCTGGAGTGGTAGATTTACTTTTGCTACCATAGGAAGTGTTCTTAGAAGTGGTAGCATTCCTAGACTTACTTTGTGCATTCTGAGCAGGATTTTCCAGTGGTGAGATCCTTATTAACAATTTATCCTTCAATTTTTATCTCGTTACCTCCTATTCAGAAACAGGCTCTCTGCTCCTCAAGTTATATCGACCATTATGTTTCTAAGGAGGGGCTTCACTTTGTGGTGTTATTCAACACTCTTCTTGTCAACATTCAGAATACAATCAAAAGTATTAACTGCATGTCCAATACTTGTACTTACTTCAGCCACTACAGGTTCACCTATTTCTTTTGTTTGCTTAGACTGCTCATCTACTAGTAAAGTATCAAAAATATGTGCAACCACAACATTCATGTTGTGGTTCCACTGTTGGCATGCTTTCTCTGAATGTCATTCTTGGTGGAAAGAACTATAGTTATCCATGCCTATGATTTCTATATTCAACACAACATGCAAACTATGGGAATATTTAGCCAGATAATTGTTGTTATTGTTATTATTCCTTCTGAATGGAAAATAATTTGGAGGCTTGATACTAGTAGAAGTATTGCTTGACCTTCTCTTTAATTTTGAAACTTTGTTAGCGAGTTCCTTTAATGTCCTAGTCGAGTTTTAAATATCTATAGAATCATTTTCTTTGGCCTTACTCGAATAATGCTAATAATTCTTTCCAGTCTCCATGGAGTCTTTATATTCACCATCATCTTTAATAACTCTAATGGTTTGAAAGTCTTTCTCCATGGCAATTTCTTCTACAAAGTTTATAGCTAATGTCTCATATGCAGGTCATTTAACAAAAGAGGAAATGTTCTTGGGAAAGGAAATTATATAATAATGAATAGTGATTGAATCGTGAAGTTGCATGCCTGGGGGAAACTTATCACTATGTGGTTGAAATTTTTATTGAAACATTTTACTTTCTCAATTTCCCTCATCTTACTATTTGTAAGCTCTTTTAATAACATGGCAGGAGTCTTGTCATCAACAAATATCTCCAAAAATAACTTCTTAAACTCCCTCCAACCATAGACTGAATTAATAGGTAGGCTATGGTACCATGTTGTTTCTCTACCTTCTAATGTAAAAGGAAAAAGCCTACCAGTAACATAATCGTGTTGTACCTCTAACATTCATAGACAAATGTAGAAATTGTTGATATAATCTTATGCCTTAGTCTTCTTTTCTGGATCAAACTTTGGTAATAACTTCTCCTTATGTATAGTCATTTTATGAAGGCTAACTAGAAGAAAAAGAGGCCCTTAGGCCATCTAATCTAAGTCCATATCATCCATGTCTTCGTCTCTAGGTTCCTCCTCCTTTTCAGAATCTGACGATCCTTCTCCTTCACCATTTAAACTGTCGTTAAACTCAAAATCATATCTCAACTATTCTTCAACAGAAAGAACAATGGCTTCCTCATACTCTTCATGAATGGGTGGAAGTGTCTCTTATTGAATTGTGTCTTTAGAAGACTCTTTAACTCCCCAAGAGTGGTGAAAACCAAATCTTCCACTAATACAACTAATACACTAGTACAAGTTATTTCTTTCTTCTTAGGATGATGAGGGAGATTATGAGAAATAGGGAGCAAAGTGATAGCTTTCACAAAGTGATAGGTTATAGGTTGAACCATTGAGAGTTGTTCATAGGTGACCCTGTAAACCAACTCTGGACCAGGTGGAGAAGACCCTCATATTTCGAGAATAGGAGTTGGAATGTTGCTCGAAATATTACTTCCTTGTCTAGAAGATGAATGATTAGGATGTGTAGAGTTATCATCCATAAAAAATTGGTTTCCCTCCTTCTATCACCATAATTTGATGGTTTTGGATGTCGCCAACATACAACAAATCTCCTCGATATAATGTCCCAATTATACCTCACACCATTTGGTGTAGGAGTCCCATCCAAAATATGGCATCACTATCATTTACTTAAAGATATGCCTATGCTTAAGCAGTTAGCATGTGGGAGAAGCACACATGTACTTTTTAATGAGCAAGAGAGTGTGCCTTGTGAATGTTTGATTGTAGATGTATTAAGGTTCCTTGACTGCAGAGGGGGAATAAAGTGAGCCTCTAAAAGAGAAGTAATAGTACCAATCTAATAGAGACACACATAGATGATAAAGACTCATCTAACATCTAACAAAGTGTTTAAAATACATGTGATGATTGTTACAATCATTACAACACATTTCCAAAAAGTTAAGCACCAAAGTCACCGAAATAGTTCAATTAGTTAAGTACATGTAAAAGCAAACATGAATCATAAATATTCAAAGAGTAGTCTTAAAACATCCACAATCTATGCATGAAAATGTATTGTCCAAAAGGCTTCAAGTATTAAGAAAATGTTCCAAGATACACAAGTACAATGAATATCACTAGCTCCAATAGTGGAGCATTAGAGCCACTACTTTCTCCCCAAAAGTACTAACTCTATCTCTATAATTCCTTGTGGGAGAAGCCAAGGTTAAAGGTATTTTACATGAGTAATGAGGATCATTTTATAAATTGAGGCATGACCTTTCATATCCTCATGAATCTTGACTTTCCAACTTCTAATGACCTTTGGATTTCCAAATGACTTTTGGAATCACATGTCTTTTGGATTTCTATACATGGCTCTTTTTTCCATACATGACTCTTGGAGTTTGACTTCTTTGCATTTACAATGATTACGTCATTACATCATAACATCCACATCGTCATGTGATATGGAAATGACGAGTCACTACTATTGATGACTTGGATTTGTAGTGACTAATGAGATGAAATTTATTCAATGGTGACATGGTTGTCACTCGTGTCTTCTGATCATTGATGTCTTCACCCACCATAGGGTATTTGACCTTATGGAGTCTTTAGGCTGATTCGATCATCAATACTTCAATGTGTTCTTCATTCTTTAATGCTTACTTTTTCTGCCTTCTTTGGCATATTTCTTTATACATGCCTTCCATGTTGTTCCTGACATAATCGTAACTCCAATGAGTCATGGAAAGCAAACATCAACCTAAAAGATATCCTATTCTAGCATGTTTCATGCAATTTTTTTGTTCAAATCCTAAGAGTGCACTTGGAAGGAGAAAGGAGAGATTTTAAGCTCAAGGGCGCACTTCAAAAGGCTGAATTGTTGAAGGGAGGAATATTTAGGGCTTCGGGATGTGCTCATGCGTTAAAGAGAGAGAGGCACACGAGGGAGGGTGTTGTGAACATGTTTGAAGGATGAAGGATGAGGCCTCATGCTTCCCAAGTGTGTTGTGAGATCAAGGGAAACAACGAGGGTGCATTGTGCAGAGCCGAAGGCTGAAGGGCTTAAAGGTGCATTCATGTGCTTAAAAGGGTCAAGGAGGGTGCACGGTGCATTTCTACAAGTTGAAGGGGTTAAGATTTGGGTCTTCGAGGTGTGCTCATGCGCTCAAGGAAGGTGCAGTCCTTTGAGTCGAAGAAGTGTGCTCAAAGGAAGGCTCAATTCTTCAAGGGCGCAGTTCAAAATAAGGAAGGGGAAATATGCTTAGGAGTGCGCTATACACTCCTTTCCTTAATGTGTTCACTTTGCAACCCAAAATCTGTATAATTATAGAAGATAAAACAAGGGGTGAACACAATGAGTTTAGACATAAAATCATGTGTGACACATACCAACTCATTAAGAAAACTTAGAGAAACTTGAACAACAATAAATAGACATCAAAATACCACTTTACATACATTCCCAAGTACAACAAACAAAGTGTGTGTGACTACGTGTTGGCATTATGACACAAGTGTTGACCTTCATGGCAACTCTCTCAGATGAAAGATCATAGTATAGCAAGTAATCAACAAAGAATAAAGAAAGAAAGGTATACGCAGGTTCACCATTGACCAAGCCATATATACATGCAGCTTCACTGTATACAAAGTCGTGTATACGTACACACGCACTTTCACAAGAGGAAAAGCATGTATACCTTTGAAAACTAAGTTTTTGGTCTGAAGTATTTGATCCATGGCATTGGTCCAAGGTATCGGGTTCGAGGTATTGACCCCAGGTATTGGATCCAAGATATTGATCTTAAGTGGTTTTGGTCCATGGTATTGAGCAAGGCCTAAGACTATAAAAGGAGGAGATCATTAGGCCAAGGCACACAAGTGATGAATATCTGATGAAGTGTGAGATCTAGTATGCAGGTTATGAGTATGTGATGTTTTGCTAAGGGTGCACCTATGTGGCGAATGAAGGTTGATGGACTGGGATTATGAAGATTAAAATTCATTATCATTATATGGTATGATCGTTATTAGTTCATATCTGAATACTAATGCATATCTTATCCTTTATATCTGATGATCTGGGTATATCTGAAGTAGTAAATTGTAGCGAAGGTATAAGTAATTATTTTCATATCTGTACGCTGGTTCCCTTTAGTGAAAGGGCATATACACGCTGGTTTGACATAGCCAAGTAGCGTATGCATTATGAGATTTGATATTTGAGGTTGCTATTAGTTCAAGTGGTTGTTGCAGAGTTCTGGGTTATGCTCTGTGATCTGGTGACTGTGTTTTGATAACAGGGTTTCAGTGATTCAGTTGTTGGGTGATTCAGAGATTGATGATGTGGATATAGTTGATGGTTGTATTCCAGTGGTGATTGATTTTGTGCTTTGATGTTATTTATGGATCCAGTCTAAAAATTTATGAAATGTGGTCCCTGGAGGAAGAGAGAAGGTCGTAGCCTTCTGTAGGCCAGAGCCTACGTACTGGTAAACATATTGGCCAATACAAGAGCCAGGGGGTTGGAGCTCCCTTCCAGTAGCAGCTAGAAAAAGAGAGAAGGTTGTAGCCTTCTGCAAGTGGGTGCCTGCGTACTGGTATGAGTTTGTGCTAGTACAAGATTGTAAATAGGTTTTTCTTATATTAAAAGGAAGACAACAACAGGTGGTTTTTGTCCCACATTGGGTTTCCACCTTATATCTTGGTGTTCATGTGTGTTTCTTATGTGTGATGATCTGTTCTATTTTTACAGCAACTGGTTACTGTTTATATGAATAATGAAGTAATGATGCACTGATTAAAGATCACCATATGATGAATTAACTGAATCATAAGTTTGTTGGATATATGTTAGTTTCCTTAAGCATAGTTGCGTGTACATGCGGGTTACCTTCATTGAAGTAGCATATATGAATTTGAGTATGGAAATGAAAAAGTTATTGATTTTCTAATATTGATTCACCCCCCCCCCCCTTAGTATTATTTCCAACAATTGGTATTAGAGCAGGTCCTTCAAAAGAAGCTTGAACGCTTGAAGGAAGATCCATCATCATGAGTAATCAAGAAAGAGAGGGATCCATTAGACCACCAATCTTCGATGGGAGCAATTTTGTTTACTGGAAGATAAGAACCATAGCCTATCTGTAATCGCTTGGAACGGATATTTGGGAAATCATGGAAGGAGGATATACATTTCCATCAGCAATTCCTACAGATACGGTAGATAGAAAGCAATATGAAACCAATGCCAAAGTTGTTACTATTTTATTGGGAAGTTTGTCAAAATCAGAGTTTTTCAAGGTCATGTAGCTCAAATTAGCCAAAGAAATATGGACAAAATCATTCTGAGCTACGAAGGAGACTCTCAGGTTAAATGTTCTAAGCTTCAAACTCTCAGAATATAGTAGAAAACTCTTAAGATGCATAGTGATGAAAGCAAAGCTAGTTACTTCTTACGTATAGATGAGGTTGTCAATTGCATGGAGAATCTGGGTGAAGAAATTAAGGAAGTTGCCTTAGTTGAGAAACTTTTGAGATCCTTGTCTGCTAAATTTGAACCCAAAGTATCTGCCATAGAAGAAAAGCAGGATCTGCAGATTATCACTATGACGCAGCTTCACGGAATCTTAACTGCTTTTGAAATGAGAAAAGGACGACCATCAGATATGAGAGAAGCCGCATTTAAAGTATCAACAAATGAAAAATAAAAACTCAATGAATCGGGATAGATTTCAAAAGAAGAATATGAGGTAAATTTTGTCAAGAAGATTCAACGGGGATCTGGAAGGTTCAAAGGTAAGCTACCTTTCAAATGTTTTTCTTGTGGTAGAGTTGGTCATTACGCTACTAGATTCCCTCATAATAAAGGAAATATGTCTAAAGAAGGTAATAGAAGTTATTATACTCATGGTAATAGTGATGGCTTGTCCAATAATGATGAAGATAATCAGGTAATTAAACTTCTCATGGCATATGAAAATAATGATGTAGAAAAAGAAGAAGTTACCATATTAAAAGATCAGCTAGAGACAGTAACCACAGTAAGGGAGCACCTGCAGGACGTAGTGATATCATTAAGAAACGAAATAAATGATCAGAGCATAACAATCTAGAAACTTGAATCTAATATCCTCTCTCTAAAGGAAGATCTTGAAGAATCAAAGAAGTAGAATGAAGAAGCTCTTGAAGAACAAGAACATGAAGTTCTTGAATTAAGGAAACAAGTGGAAAAAGGAAGAAAAGCTAAAGAAAACATAAAGAATAAATATATGGAAAAGGAAGAACAACATCAGGTTGACGTAAATATCTTAAAAGATAAGTTAAAAGAAAAGGATAAACTGTTATGATTACAAGACAGTACTAATATTTTGGATAATATTCTTAGTAGTCAAAGGTCTCCTACCATCAAAACTAATCTTGGTTTTCATGAATTTGTTGAAGGGGAATCTAGCTCACAAGGTAAGGTAAGGAACTCTAATGAGAAATCTAAAATGCTCAACAAGGAGATGAGAGGACAACCCCATCAACCACCAAGGAAAGAAATTCTTCAAAGAAAATCTTTTACTCATAACTGTGGAAGTAATAGTCGGTTATTTTCTTTAAAGAATGATGTTGAATGTTTTATATGCCATAATTTTGGACATGTTACAGCCAAGTGCAGAAGTAGAATAGTTCAAGACTATCACACAAAAAAATCATCAAATTCCAGGTACTTTAAGGCATATTTGTTTTGCTTGCAATATGTTTGGTCACAAAGCTATTAATTGCAATAAAAGGAATATGAAACATGTAATATGTTATGCATGTAACAAGTTTGGACATAAAGTAAAGGAATGCAAGAGAAAAATTTGGAAACCAAAGAAAAAGGAGCATACATCATCCCAGATATCGAAGAAGACAAAATTATTGTCAGAAAGATGTGGCATAACTTAATTAGCAGACATAACAGACCCAGGGGAAGCTGAAAGTGTAAAGCTTTAGTATTCCAATTTACATACACACCTATTATGAAGAGAAGTTGTGTATATACATGATTTAGATGCTACATAGTTGTGTATATGGTGTTATGAGGAAAAAGCAGTGGTTTAAACTATGGAAAAGGACTCTGATATGGTTCAGCCACTTATCTGCTCTGTTTGATGATGGTATGGCACAGGTTCAGGGGGAGCATATGCTTGGAATAATGCATTGTTGGAATTATGGATAGAATTCTTTGGTGGTGATGGTTATATGGCTAAATGATACATCTTGCTACTTATTGTTGGTTGGTCAAGAGAATGGTATTGCAGGTTACAAGTCTGGATGCGGTAATAGATGCTTACGATGCAGATCATATATGGTGTATGATAGTAGCTGATGACTATCATGGTCTTGTTTAGGTCTTTGGTCTAAATGTCATATATATCTTTTAAAAGACCCATGAGTCATATGATGTAATAATTTATATCTCAGTCATGTATAAACATTAGGTATATCCCCCCTTGGTTGGGTGGATGAGTCAAAATGGTGTATCCCCATTTGGTTGGGAGATTGATGTATGTATGAGTCATTGGTGATAGGAAGGTCATACTCACTTACTTGAGTTGTAGAGTCATGTTATTGTTTCAAAAAATATTTTTGTAGAATCTGCATGTGCTCAAGGGGAGCATGGACGGATTGGTACATCTTAACATATCAGAGAATTCAGCATGCACTCAGGGGGAGCATGACCCTTTTCCCTTGCTGTCAAAGGGGGAGAGTGACATGGTGTGGTTGTTGCCATCAAGTCCAAAGGGGGAGATTGTTGGCATTATGACACAGGTGTTGTCCTTGATGGCAACTCTCTCAAATGAAAGATCACAGTATAGCAGGTAATCAGCAAAGAATGAAGAAAGAAAGGTATACGCAGGTTCACCATTAACCAAGCCGCGTATACACACAGGTTCACTGTATACAAAGTTGTGTATATATACACATGCACTTTCACAAGAGGAAAAGAATGTATACCTTTGAAACTAAGTTTTTGGTCTGAAGTATTTGATCCATGGTATTGGTCCAAGGTATCGGGTCCGAGGTATTGACCCCAGGTATTGGATCCAAGGTATTGATATTAAGTGGTTTTGGTCCATGGTATTGAGCAAGGCCTAAGAATATAAAAGGAGGAGAATGTCATTAGGCCAAGGCACGCAAGTGATGAATATATGATGAAGTGTGAGATCTAGTATGCAAGTTATGGGTACGTGATGCTTTGCTAAGGATGCACCTATGTGGTGAATGAAGGTTGATGGACTGAGATCATGAAGACTAAAATGCATTATCATTATATGGTATGATAAGGATTAGTTCATATCTGAATATTGACGCATATCTTATCCTTTATATCTGATGATCTGGGTATATCTGAAGTGGTAAATTGCAGCAAAGGTATAAGTAATTATTTTCAGATCTGTACGATGGTTCCCTTTGGTGAAAGGGCGTATACACATTGGTTTGACACAGCCAAGTAGTGTATACATTGTGAGATTTGATATTTGAGGTTGTTATTGGTCCAAGTGATTGTTGCAGAGTTCTGGGTTCTGCTCTGTGATATGGTGATTGTGTTTTGATAATAGGGTTTCAGTGATTCAGTTGTTAGGTGATTCAGAGATTGATGATGCGGATATAGTTGATGGTTGTATTGCAGTGGTGATTGATTTTGTGCTTTGATGTTATTGATGGATCCAGTCTAAAAATCTATGAAACGTGGTCCCTGGAGGAAGAGAGAAGGTCGTAGCCTTCTGTAGGCTAGTGCCTATGTACTAGTAAACATATCGGCCAGTACAAGAGCCACGGGGTTGGAGCTCCCTTCCAGTAGTAGCTGGAAAACGAGAGAAGGTTGTAGCCTTCTGCATGTGGGTGCCTGCATACTGGTATGATTATGTGCCAGTACAAGATTGTAAACAGGTTTTTATTATATTAAAAGGAAGACATCAGCAGGTAGTTTTTGTCCTGCATTGGGTTTCCACCTTATATCTTGGTGTTCATAAGTGTTTCTTATGTGTGATGATCTATTCTATTTTTACTGAAACTAGGTACTGTTTATATGGATAATAAAGTAATGATGCACTAATTAAAGATCAACATATGATGAATTAACTGAATCATAAGTTTGCTAGATATATGCTAGTTTCCTTAATCACAGTTGTGTGTACACGCGGGTTACCTTCATTGAAGTAGCATATATGAATTTGAGTATGGAAATGAAAAGTTTATTGATTTGCTAATACCGATTCACACCCCCCCCCCCCCCCCCCCCCCCTCCCTCTTAGTATTATTTCCAACACTGTGACCATAATGTGTCATTTTACAACAACAAAGGTGTTACGACCATGAAATACACTAAATATGTTCTAATAAATATGATGACACATAAGGATGATAAAAAAAACTTGAAAAATACAGAATTACTTGAAACGGCACTTGACGACTAAGGTGACACTAGATGTGGCAGTGAAGTAGGCTCCAAAATTTGAATATAGTGAAATTTTGGAAGGTGTTCTAGCAGTGACAACACATATCTATTACATCATTTCAAATATTATCTATATGTGTGTGTGAGTGTTTGAAATTAATTTTGATTATTTTTATAGTTTTGTAAGTGATTATAAATCATTTATATTAATAAAATTAAAATTGTTTTCGATTTATATATAATTGAATTTGTATTTAATTTTTTTATGGATAAAATAAACTGAAAAAAAATATCATATAAATTTTACTTTTGGATTATGAGAACATAACATTATGATGGGGAATTTATCAATTTTTTTTCCAAATGAAAAGTTTGAATTTTATTCAACCTAAAAATAATAAACAAAATTACATTTTGTAGATGCTTGTAAGCATTTGGTCATGTCAGCCTTTCAACTCGTGCACAGTAAAAAGAAAAAACAAATCTAAAAAAAAAAAATACAAAATTTTTCCAAGGCTAAGTATGATAATTTTTGGCTTAGTGGGTCCTAACCCAAGTTCAGAGTTAGTTGCACCAATAAAAACCCTACACCGTTGGCCCTTTCGACATCAATCCACGTAGTGCAGGTTGAAGTCTCACCCAAAGCAGTATGAGGGGTTGCTGGAACCAAGTTTCCACATCTAGAGATCAGTGTGATGTCATTTTATGCCCTATATATGCCTCCATTTAGATCTATAAGCCCTTAGGGATTTGTACTATAACTCCCTTTGGATGGCCCCTAGAGCTCAGTGAAGGTCGACGATCAGCTTTTGCAGACTCTGAATAAATGAATTACCTACTTACACGCACCATAAATTATTGTTAAACCATAATCTATTTAGATCTACTTAAGTGATTGATAAACGTAACAAAATGTGTTACGTTCTTTGTGAAAATACTTAATATGTATTGCACTCAGTTAATAAGACTTATCCAGTAGATTCATGCATCAATACATCATTATTTCATTAAAGACATTATTTCATCACATCATATATCGCAAATATAAACAATAGAGGTAAACAGATAAGACACATGAATTTCCTCAACAATCTTCTTTATTGATCTTTAGTATCAGGTTATAGACTCAAAACTTCCCTACGCACTCAAATACAGGGGTCTGTGCACTCAACTACGGACACTAATCTAGGCCTCTTCGCACTCAACTACAGAGCCTTTCCCCTTCTAAGACTTTCTTTTCTACACTTGCTCTCTAAGACTCCATCCATTGTACCGATAGAATAGACATAGATCTACCTTAGACTCTCTAAGACACACCTATTTACACAATCCCATGGTCCGCAGACCATTGGTAGATCTCTAAATTGACTCAAATTTAAATAAACGAGGGTAAAAACCCTTTTTGACACCTAACTACCTGCATGCTCCGCATCCACAATTCGCAGAGTTATTACATCTTTTTATCAAAATTTACAACAAAACTTTGGTTTTTAACCCCAAACCTGACACAGGGGACCCCATCCCAATAGGATCCAAACACAAAGGTTGTGAATCACCCTCGAGTCACTTGGTTGGAACGGTGATCTTAGTGTGAATATTCCCCAGCTCTACTTGCACAACTGTGACCTCAACAACACTCTTTGTAGCTACCAACTTGACTTTCTCGACGAGTTTCTCCATAGTTGGTCCTTCTGCGGCCAACTTCATCATTTGTTGAGTCATCTGCAAGCCCATCAGCTTCTCCTTAATGTTGGTGGTAACCTCGTAAGTCTCATCTAACCAAGGTCCCAACCTTGCATACATCATGTCTATCTTCCGCTAAGTTTCTTTAACCTGTGTGTGGATTTGTTTCCCCTCATACAACTTGGCAAGGCACTGCATTAGAGAGAGTGAGCGTGTCATCTCCCTGACTTCATCATAATGTCGTTGGAGCTCGCAAACCTCTGTATTGAGAATCTGCAGGTTTGGGTCCTCCTATAGAGTCACGACCAATTCCATTGCCTGCTCGAATAAGGCCGAAAAATCAGCGACTACGACATCCAATGTGGTCATTCATTCTGCAATCACAGCTCTGAATTATTCCCTGAATTTGGCTGGAGTCGAAGGCTACGATTTGAGTTTCAAATCTATGATCTTCATGTTGAGTTAAAATTCAACTCTTGCAACTTCGGCCTTTTCCTCGCGGATGCTTGCAGCTAATTTTCAGATCATGGCCTCTGGTTGCGCATCCTTAGGTGTGTGCAACTCCGGCACTATTTTCCATGCCTCTACAACCGTGCTTGTTAGCTTGGAGCTATATGCCTAGATAGTGTCTCTTTCTTTCAGGGCCTATGTCTTTTTAGATAACATTTGTTTATTTTTCACCTGGTATTCACTGATTAAACTGTGAGTGCGCTGCTCCTGAGCTCTCAATTCTGCTATCACTTGTATATACAGTGCATGAAGAAATTCATTGGGGAGTGCTGCAATATTTAGGTCGATGTTCTTAACGGTACTTATGATGATCTTGTCATCGGTTGATTCTGCACTCAGGGATGCCTCCAGTAAAGGAGTTCTTTTAAGGTCCACTGCCATTACTAGTTCTACAACCTAACTTGTCCCTAGTGCCAGTGTTGTTTGTACGACGCTCAATTGTCCTATACCCACCTATATCCTACTATTTTCGATCTGTAGTTCGCGTAGATCCTTCTCGAAATTCCCAGCGACTGCACGTATTTTTGTTCGAATTGCTACAACAATTCAGATGCAGCACCCCTCACATTTCCAATGATCTCGTCGAGATTTGCCCCTTGTCGTTGCCTACACCCTTTTCAGATTACTCTTCCTCCTTAGTTTCGGGTGACGAAGATTTTCCACTCCGCTCAGAGTCGCCTCATTCTTGCTTGGCCTGCTCCTTTGCAGCATGCTCCTTTTCCATACAAGCCTTCTCAACGGCTTCCTTCTTCCACTGCGCAACCAACTTTTGTGCCGCATGTTTTGCTGCATCCTTTTGTTTCTTCTCAGCTAAGCTCCCCGCGCCTCTGCTGGTACCTGCATCAAATTTAGAAGGGGTTGCAATTCTACTGGCCAGCACTTTATCACTTCCTATGTGGCATCATCGGTGACCAAATATGGTAAATCGAACCACTTTTGTTGGGGGTCCTTCCGCGCCTAAATGTAGACATGGTGGAAATATTCCTTAAACGCAACATACATGGACAGCTACTCGTACAAGGTTGGGGACAACCTTGGGAGCTGGTTGATGGCCATGCAGAAGCTCACTTCCACCAACACCTAGAAAATATTTATTTCTATGACTCGCACCAAGTCCTTCGTGGCCCAAAGGGAAGTGAACTACGCGGCCTCCGAAAATACTTCCTTCAATGGAGGAAACTGATTCTCCTTCAGTATCTCTTAGGCGACCAACATGATGGAGAGTAGCAACCAAGCATAGTGGAAGGGATTCCTCTCATCCTGTACCTCATGACAATTCACAAGGAATCCACTGCATAAGTACCGTGACCAGTTAAATTGCACGCCCTCCACGCATTGTGTAGCTAACGATATCACAAGCACTGAAACCTTGTCCGTGCATCACTTCCTCATAACCTTTTCGGCTATTATTTGGTTGGAAATATTCACCGTGGGATCATTGATGGATGTGATGGAATATCCGCATGGCTTCTTGACAAGCTCAAACTTATTTTTCATCTTCTCTTCCAAGTCTCTTTCTCTTGCCTTTCTGCCAAAATACATTGTCGGATTCAAACCCTCATGCATTAGGTGCGTGATCCTATGGACGAGCATGTCAGTGCTGGGTATGGGTACACCAAGCCATAAGCACCCATCGTGCATGAGAGTGATTAAATGTCACACATAGGTGGTGTTAATATTAGTGTGGTGATAGTGAGCCACCAACAAAAAGTTCGGCAATCCAGAGTTTTCCACTCCGCAGATCCATTAAACCCTTTCTAATTCAGTGACACCTAAGTCTAGGTAGTACACTCGCCTCATGCAATTGTCTTTCACAAGGTGAGGGAACCGCTCATGGTCAGCTAGGTCCCAATCCTCCATTTTTAACAAGGGAACCAACGCAAGGCGTGGACTTCAACAATTATCTATTCTGGCAATACGGGTGTATGAATAAGGAACTTATCCAAGTCTGGGTCCTTGGGGACCTTCACCTTCCCTTTTTGCAAAGGGATATACTCAGGCAACTTGGTGAGGGGATCCACTCCCTCAGCGTTTATATCCTCAGTGCCCTGTTTAGCTTCCAAATCCACCACCTTCTCAGGTTGCTTGTCCTTCTTCTGCGTCTGAGTAAAAGCATGCTTCCTAGGCAACTCATGCATTGGCACTGGCCTCTTCTGCTTGTCTTTCTTTGTCTTCTAGGTTTCTCACATAGGTGTAGGCTTCGACCTAGGTGACCTCAGCACCGTAGGCATAGGAGTCAAAGCTTCCATGCTTACTACCTTTGGAACAACAACTTCAAAGGCGACAATTCCTCCAGTGCTTGTAGTCTCAGCTGGACTTGGTCCTAACATGGTATCGCAGATGAATTTCTGGGTTAAGTCTGGTAAATTATCAAATGCGAGGCTTGCGACCAAATCCTTGAATAATGCACGATTCATAAGCGGCAGACAACACATCTCAGAAACTCTAAGGGTGTAAAGTGTTCTCTACTAGACCAATACACATAATTTATAGGGAATTTTGAATTCAAATCCGACTGTTCCCCCCAAAATTCATCCATTGATGCTGTTTTGGTGATAAATCTTCAAATATTTTGGCCTTAAATGCATCCACCCACTCCTCTTAACTGTATCCTAGCTGTCAAATCATGAAAAGTGATTCTAACTGTCACTTTCTGGTTGTGTTGTGCGATATATCCTTTCATAGTGCATCTCCCTTCACACAACTTCTGATATTGTGACATCACCGTTTTGCACACAACCCCCCTGCCATGTAGTTCCATAAACCAAGCAGTGTATTTTATAGTCCTTTGCTTCCTTGCAGCGACCTGGAGAACTAAGACTATCCTACCATCATATAGTCATTGAGCCAAATCTCCTGTATATGGATTCAATCGAATTCCATTCACCCTTCCCAAAAAAGGTTCTCTGTTCAGCTTTGTGAGTTGAACCGCACCCCCATTTGTGATATCTTGGATGACATATGGCCTCAGCCAGTGGATCTAAAACTTTCCTGGAAGCTTAGTGAACTTACTATCATTTAATAAAACCAAATAATTTACCTTGAACATGCGTAGCTTGATGTGCTCATCATTCCAAGCCTTTTCACGTTCCTTCTGTACTTCCTAAAGGAATCCAACAAAGAATCTATCTTCTTCAAGTTCCATTAGTTGCACAATGTAGAAAATCTGATATAGGTTAACCCGATAATGCAATATAAATCAAAGTAGAATACTATAACCTACTTCTACTATCAATTTGCGGAAGCTTAAAGATCGAGCTGAACAATATAACTAGAAGAAGAAGAATCAATGGCACAATACACATGAAAATACTTTGGAGAAAGCCTCAGCTAAAAACCCCACACTATTGTATTATCATACATGGTGGAAACACATAGGAATTATACAAAGCCTTAGCTCTCACAGCTAGCCAACTCTTCGTACTATCCTCACAGATGCTCA
>APFE031080013.1:11407-38049 GCA_000404065.3 Pinus taeda | reverse complement strand
GTGGAGCATTATTCTACTTCAACTTCAACTTCATCTTCAGGAATGGCACTTTCTACATGTCGTTGTCAATCATCTCAGTCTGGTTATGCATTAAATGTATCTTCTTCTTCTCATTCTCATGAGTGGCTCATGATTCTGGAGCCTCTTATCACATGGCCAAAAACAAAGCCATGTTTTCTTCTTTACATGATTGTAACACCAAAAATATATATGTTGGTGATGACAGATCTCTTAATGTTGTAGGGACTGGAACTGTTCATCTAGACAATGGTCAGTTTAATGATGTATTATGTGTTCCAACCTTATCCAGCAACCTTCTATCTGTATATAAGATAACTCATTCAGGTGAAGGTAAAATTGTTGAATTTTCACCTCATGATGTTGTAATCAAGGATCTAAGAGATCCTAAACAGATTCTAGCTACTGGTATTGCTGATGATTCCACAAGGTTGTATAAGTTTCACAACTTTGGGTCATCAAATCTTCCCTCAGTATTTGTTTGCTCATAATGATGAAGTGAGCAAACTTTGGCATGAGCGATTTGGTCACTTAAACTATCGCTCCCTTCAGCATCTATGTAAAGAAAATATGGTGACAGGTCTTCCTATGGTATCTTGCAGAAATGGTGTTTGTTCCGGATGTGTACTCGGAAAACATCATCGGGACAGTTTTGAAAAACGTGCCTCTTGGCACGCCTCAGCCCCTTTACAGCTTGTGCACAGTGATTTATGTGGTCCACTTCCTGTTGCTTCATTCTCTGGCTGCAAGTATTTCTTAACTTTCATTGATGATTTCTCCAGACGCACTTGGGTATACTTCTTAAAACTCAAGAGCGAAGTATTTAACACATTTTTGGCCTTCAAAGCCTTTGTTGAAAAACAATCTGGACATCAAATTCTTAAGCTAAGAACTGATAATGGTGGAGAATATGTTAAAAACACATTCATCAACTTTTGCACCGAAAATGGAATTCAAATGCAACACACGGTTCCATACACTCCACAACAAAATGGTGTAGCTGAAAGGAAAAATCGCACCTTAAAGGAAATGGCTAACTGTATGCTGCAATCTAAAGGACTCAGTCTTAGTTTTGGGGCCGAAGCAATTAATTGTGCAAATTATATAATAAATCGCACTCCTACTAAGGTTCTAAAGAATATCACTCCAGAAGAAGCTTGGAGTTCCATTAAACCAGATGTAATTCACTTTTGTATTTTTGGAAGTGAAGCATGGGCCCATATTCCAGATGAAAAGCATAAAGCTTAGAACCTAAGAGTGAGAAATGTACTTTTGTTGGATATTCTGAAGATGTAAAAGGTTATAGACTTATTCCATTTAAGTCCAAAAATGTTATCATTAGAAGAGATGTAAAATTTGATGAAAATAAATCGGCCTGCGAGCCTAGTCCGCCGGATGTGCCACCTCTTCCTATCTCTTCTACTTTTGAAAACATTTCTTCTTCAGATGATGAAAGTGAGGATGACAATCCTCCCCCACCTTCTCAGGATCCTCCACTTCCAAGATGGGTCCGTGCTACTCAGGATGCAGCAGGTGATCTTGCCGGTGATCCTACAGATCAGCGACGTACACGTTCTCAGTTTGAAAGAGCCTCTTCTTTACTGGCTCAAGCTCCAGTAAATCATGATCCTGACACTTTTGCAGAAGCTTCAGGCCATCCACATTGGGAAGCAGCTATGAATGAAGAATATCATTCATTGTTGGCAAATGATACATGGGATCTTGTTCCTCTACCAAAGGGACGCAAACTTGTTAGATGTAAATGGGTTTACAGAACCAAGTATGGACCAGATGGGAAAGTTGATAAACATAAAGCTCGTCTTGTTGCTAAGGGCTTTTCACAGGTTGAAGGCATTGACTACACTGAAACCTTCTCCCCTGTTGCCAAAATGAACTCTATCCGCCTTGTTCTTTCCCTTGCTGCCTCTTTAAAATGGGAAGTCCATCAGATGGATGTTAAATCTGCCTTCTTGCATGGGGACTTGCATGAAGAAATCTATATGGAACAACCCATTGGCTTCATCCAAACAGACTCCAGCTTGTATGTCGACTTAAGAAATCTCTTTATGGTCTCAAGCAAGCTCCTCGGGCTTGGTATGCCAAAATGGATAGCTTTCTTTTAGAATCTGGCTTTTCTAGGTGTCATTCTGACAATACTGTCTACACCAAGAAAGTGGGCAACTCTCTTATCATCCTTGTTCTTTATGTTGATGATCTTATTCTTACTGGTAGTGATCCCAACCTTATAAACCATGTGAAGTCCAACCTTAAAAAGAAATTTGAAATGACAGACTTAGGACACTTACACTATTTTCTCGGTCTTCAAGTCTCAATCCAAGGAGGGTATTTCCCTTTCCCAGTCCAAGTATGCTTGTGATATTCTTCGTCATTTTCACATGGAAGATTGTAAGCCAGCTCCTTCTCCCTTTCAGTCTGGAGTCAAACTTTCAGTCTCTTGTACTTCTCCTGAAGTTGATGCTACCTTATACCGTCAACTTGTAGGAAAACTCTTGTATTTAACCCATACTCGTCCTGACCTTTCCTTGCTGTTGGCCTTTTTGCTCGTTTTTTGCAAAACCCCCGTGAAAGTCATTGGAAAGCAGCTAAAAGAATACTTCGTTATGTTCGAGGTACAGTACAGTTTGGGATTCATTACAGTGCCAAAGCAACTCCTCTATTAGTTGTTTTCACTGATTCTGATTGGGCTGGTGACCCTGATGATTGGTCTACTGTCGGTTATGTCTTCACTCTTGGTTCAGACCTATTACATGGGCTTAAGAAACAGGCTGCCATTTCTCTTTCGTCAGCAGAAGCAGAGTATCGTGGTGCCGTGGAAGCTAGTAAGGAAGCCTTGTGGCTTCGTCTGATCCTATCAGAATTTGTCTTTGAGCAGCAGCATCCGACTACACTTTGGTGTGATAATCAAAGTGCCATTCAGCTTTGCAAAGATCCAGTTCAGCATCAGCGCAGCAAACACATTGAACTACACATGCACTTCATCAAAAAGCTCATTCATGACCATGTTCTTGAAGTGCAATATTGTTCAACAGATGATCAGGTTGCAGACATCTTCACAAAGGCTCTCACAGAGGCGAAGTTCACTAAACTTCGATATATGCTTGGAGTTCAGGAAGTTGTCACTAAGGGGGGATAGGCTCTAGTGCCTCCTTCCTTCTCCTATTGTGTCATATTTGTAAATCCTTCAATCCTATCCCAAGTTGTTCTTAAGGGGGGATGTTAGGATATTCCGACACATAGGAAATAGTTAAGTATAACTTGGTCTAGTATAGAGTTAGGTAAAGTGTGTTTCTTTACTGTGTACATTTGTAACTTACAATTCGACGGTCACGATATGTAGTGATCTGACGGTTCACTCTCTCCTCGGTATTACCGACACTTGATCCGTGGCTTGACACCCGATTGGTCCATGAGTTCTATTTAAAGCGCATGGGGGGTCATTGTTCGGGTAATCCGTCTATGAGAGAAAGCTTATGTAAATTTTCATTCTTTTATTAATAAATTTCCTGTAGTAGCCACGTTAGCGCAGGCCATGGACTATTTCCCTCTTTGAGGGTTTTAACCACGTCAAAAATACTGGTGTATTGATTTGAGATCTGGTTGTGAGTGGTGTCCTTTTGGTGTTCTTTCTGAGGAACTTACCATGTAAATTCCTACAGTGCACGCTTGGCTTCAAGACAACATATTCTTTAGGAATCTCATGTTGGGAAACCTCCAAATCCGTTTCTAGGAAAAATGAAGTTAAATGGAAATATTTTTGTATAATGGTTGTGATTCATATGGATGCACATTAATATACATGGTTTTTCCTAAATTTGAATAATTTATGTATTTTTTAGTCAACTAGTTTTTTAATGCGATTTTTATCTAAATCTGATTTGACTTGACAATAGAAAGAACTCAGTAAGTTGAGAGGATAAATTAATACCCTCCCCAACCAAGTTTAATTGCCACTTGTGATGTGATTTTTGTTCGTTATCCAATTGTTGATCCCTACAACAAATGTATATATTCTTGGAATATGATCTAACTATGAATATGGAAGTGTTCAACTATCTTTTTGAGGACAATGTATTTATGAAAAATTAGAAGTAAAATCTTTGAAATAACATAATTTATAGGAGTGATAAGGTATGCTAGGTAGTGGTAAGGTGGAAGTCAAATCTGAAATAACACAATTTTGGACAGTTGAGAACTTCATATGTGTGTGTAAGAACTAAAATCCAGGAACACAATCACAACTCATCATATAATGCTCTAAGTTCTCCAAAACCCTAGATAGAGAAAACCAATAGAAACCTTAGCTCCACCAAAGATATTTCAAAAACACATTCAAAAAGATTGATTGTTGGAGTATCTTTGGTGGAGCTAGGGTTTCTCTTGGTTTTCCCTATCTAGGGTTTTTGAAAGCATGGAGAATTATATGATAGATTGTGATTGTGTTCATGGGTTTTAATTTCATATTTATATATATGAATTTTTTGGGTGAATGCTCCAAGGAACACTAACACCTTAAGAGAAAAACACATAAAGTACAAAGAAGATTTAACAAGAGAGAGAGAGAGAAAGAGAGAGAGAGAGAGAAAATAGCACTACTCTTACATCTCTAACCCAAGTATGAAAAGGAATATGCACAAGTGCATGATTGACTATAATAAAAACTCACTCCTTCCTCTATTTCTATGAGATGTAAAGGGTCTTTACAATAACAAGTGGACCTAGTCTACTACAAGCAAACATGCAAGACATAAGTAGGTCCACCCATGCACTCTACTCTAAGTGACATATGTGAGGCTCAAAGGTGACAATAATTAACAAGTAAGGCATCCATGGCATGAGCTATACTCCTCAAGGTCCAACAATCCTTCGAAGGTCCAAAGCTCCAATGCATATCCATGGTCATGTGTCTCCTTAAGAACAATGCATATCCGAGGTCATGTGTCGCCTTAAGGACTCCCACACCTACATATCCACTCCCTCAACCCAAGAGTCCACATGTCAAGTGTAAACCTACATGCAAACAACCAAGCAACCATGTGCTGTCTAGGCCTCAATAACCTCCTCTGAAATACCCAACTCTACTCCAAGAACATAAGCTCCCTTCATGCATCAACAACATGAAGTCACCAAGCTCCATACTTATCCAACACTTTGAGGAAGAATGTCTTTCAAACATCCAAACAAGGTCTAGCAGCAAATAGTAAACAACCTACAATGTCTAAGTCCATCATGGAAGAGCATGGTCCAACCATACACCGTGCGCCCCACATCTTTCATTTCTTCTATATATATATGAATTTATCGAGTGAATGCTCCAAGAAACACTAGCACCTTAAGAAAAAAACACATAAAATACAAAGAAGATTGAACAAGAGAGAGAGAGAGAAAGTAGCAATGCTCTTACATCTCTAACCCAAGTATGAAAAGAAATATGCACAAGTCCATGATCGACTATAATAACAACTGACTCCTTCCTCTATTTATATGAGAGGTAAAGGGGCTTTACAATAGCAAGTGGAGCTAGTCCACTACAAGCAAACTTGCAAGACAAAATTAGGCCAACCCATGTGAAGCACTCTACTCTAAGTGACATGTGTGAGTCTCAAAGATTATAATGATTAACAAGCAAGGCCTCCATGCCATGAGCACTACTCCCTAAGGTCCATCAATCCTCCAAAGGTCCAAATCTCCAATGCATCTCCATGGTCATGTGCCTCCTTAAGGACAATGCATATCCAAGTTCATGTTTCACCTTAAGGACTCCCACACCTACATATTCACTCCCTCTACCCAAGAGTCCACATGTCAAGTGTAAACCTCCATGCAAGAAACTAAGCAACCTCGTGATATCTAGGGCTCAATAACCTCCTTTGAAATACCCAACTCTACTCCAAGTACATAGAATTCCTTCATGCATCAACAACATGAAGTCACCAAGCTCCATACTTATCCAACACTTCGAGGAAGAATGTCTTTCAAACATCCAAATAAGGTCTAGCAACAAATAGTAAACCACCTCCAATGTCCAAGTCCATCATGGAAGAGCATGGTCCAACCATACACCATGCACCCCACATCTCATGAAGCACCCCCAAGGCCCAAACACGATGTAAACATTTTCAAAGTAACTCAAAAAGCTGAAAATTATGTCCCTCTCATCATAAAATCCTTTGTAACTCCATGCATATTCGGTTACAACTTTCACTCATAAGTGTCACTAATCAAAGTTTGCAACTCGTCTTTTCTACAAAAAGTGGGAAGACTAATTATAAAATGACCATTAGACATTGGAGTAGAGGCTTTTTATGAAGGTGGTCTAAAAGAGACCATTTGGGGCAAGGGTAGTATCCATACTTCCTTGGTCCTAAGTTGGCATCCATACTTTGACGAAGTTATTTGTGAAGTGTGATATTGCATGGATTTTGGAAGAGACTATTTGGGGTAGGTAGTGTCCATACTATTGTTGATTTGACCTGAGTTGGCATCCCTACTTTCTCAGAAGAATTCCTTTGTATCATATTTATTTTCTAGGTTACTTAGCTACAAACTACTTCCTGCTAGCATTCACATTTGTTCTTCAAAGTCAGTGTCCATTTCTGGATAAAATAAATAGTATTTTTTGTCATTTCTTGTCTTCATATATTTTCTATTATTTTGTAATTATTCAAGTTTTTTCTACAGTTAGGGCCTTCTTAATTTTTTATTTTTGGTCTACTTTACTTGTCAGATTTCAGATCTAGTTCTTAAATTTTTGGATTTCAAATTTCAGTTATAATAGAAAAATTATGGGTTGGCTCAATTCATTGGTATTATAACCCCAATTAATAGTAGATTCATATCATATTTTGTGTTACAACTCAAATTATTTACTTATGTTCACCAATCTGTTTATCTTTCAAGGAATCCCTCTTGTTGTACCTTTGAGATAGTAGTAGGTCAACTATCAATGCCAAAGCATCTAAAATAATTGTTTTGGGGTTTTGGTTTTAGTTTTTTGGAAGACCAATGAAAGAAGACAGATGTAGAATTGAAATAATTAATCCTTTGGGTTATATTAATACTTCAGCCAGGGCTGCTATAAAGCTTTACACAGTGATATGGATTAAAATAGTGGTGAGAAGAAGAAAGCAAATAATATGATTATCACAATTTCCAGACTGTAAAACAGAACAATCGTAAGTAGGAAAACCTTCTAAACTACATTCCAAAGGTTCAAGGTAGTATACTTAAGCTTACACAAGATGCTAATGATTTATTGATTAGATGGGATTAGCTAAATAGATAGTTCATTAATCCAGTCTCTTAATAGATGATCACTTCAGGAGCTTATAGGAATTAATTGAGACACAATTATTCTTACCTAGATATCTCTATAATTCTTAAGCATATGAAGAAAGACATAATGATTGATAACTGGAAAAACTTACTGGATAACACAAACTGTGTAAAACCAGATCCAGAATCCTCTGCTTTGTATTAAGTTTCCAGAAAGACTGAGTAATCAAGTGTCTACAAAAGCTCCCTTCACAGATGTAACCAGGTTCAAAGTAGAATTAACAGCCAAGACTTAACAAGCAATGAACTATGAATCTTGAACTCCAAACCTATAACATCTCGAGAAGTAAGTTATTTATACAATAATGAAACTAAAAAATATCCTAAAACTGAATGAGATTTATTATAGGAAAGGAAAAGATCTTCATGCAAGAAGATAGGGGTAGCTATTGAACTACTTCTTATTGTCCCTTTTATTCAGGTTGTGCTGGCTTTGTTGTCTGATATTTTTCCCTTTAAGCTGATTGTTTGTTTGTATCCTTCACGCTGGCTGATTCCTTCATTTTGATCTTTCATTTAATACTCTTTAAACTCTTTGAATATCTTTTAACCCTGCTGAGTAACTTTTATTGTGCATTTCAGAGTTTTACTATGTTCTTCAACAGTAAATCCTTCCAGATTTGTGTCACATGGTAAAGTTATTTGATATGGTCTTCATATTTGTCTTCAAACTGTGTGCAGGATTTTTTTTTGTAAGCCTGGAACATAAGCTTTACCTGCAAAACACAGAAACTGTCAAGAAAAATATAGGTGACAAAGAAGGTCTTTGATAGCTTTATTTGAGCTTGAAAGGCTATTGAAGGAGTCCAAAGCATATCGGAAGGTAAAATGATGGTTTATATGGTCACAGAGGCTTATGGAGGCTTCACTATGTAAAACAAGCGGAACAAAGGAAAATGGTCATTTTGGCGTTTAAATGGGAAAAACAGTTTTCTTTTGAAATATGGCGCGATAGTGAACAGTAACCATTTTGTCGTTTTGCAGAAGGTGGTTTTCATCACATCGCTTAAAAGGCGTGGGCTGTTTTGGGAAGGAGTCACTCGATATAATATGAGCCTGACACGTAGCAATAGAGGATGGTGGAATATCGCTTTTCGAGTGGGTAATTCTCGTACAGAGAGCTAACCCGAAATCGCTAAGGGCCATTGGATTTGAACACATTGGATCAGATGGTGGTGGAGTGAAGGAGCAATACGGAGGGTACAAATGATTAAATATGGCAGTAATGGATTTATTATGGCTTAAAACTATGATTAGCAGGGTTAAATGGAGGTTAAGCTTAATTCTCCGTTAAAATTATAAAAACGATTTAACAAAGAAAACCTTCACAAAACACATATGGCGGACTTGAAATTTTATTAACCCAAGCAGATAAGGATATCAGGTTCGGGCTAATCGCATATTGCAATCAGAGTTTAGTGGGGGAAGGCCCATCGCAAAGGAATGCGATAAGGGATGGACGCGACATAGGAATAAACCATATATGATATGTGATCGGGTTCGGTCCAAATCGCAATCGTAGATCGCAATGGCGGAGTGTTAATGCTTAAATTGGGAGTTACGATGGAGGCAGATGTGATATGAATACGGATTGTACTATTTATTTAGTCGGGTCCGGTCCCATCGTTGATCGCATATCACAATCGTGGAAAGTGGATGCACGTTGAAAGGTTGTGATCCGCCAGTATTGTGATGCGATATGAAAATACATAGTTTTATTATAAAACTAAGGTTTCGAGATATTTAATAAAGAAGTTATTAACATACAGGAAAGTAGAATTTTAGGGGTTTAATACTATAGTTAGTGTTAATATGAAAATATAGGTGGAAAAGGGGAAATATGCACGAAAAGGGGAAATTAGGCGGAAAAAGGAAGATATATGAAATATAAGCGGAAAAGGGAAATACACTAAGTAAAGTGCTTTTATGAGTTATTTTCTTTTGATATATGCATAATACTTACGGTAAAACATATTTTTGTGGGTTTTTCATGTAAAAAAGGATTTTACATGGGAAAAAGGAATTTTACATGGGATTTTTACTTTTGTTAGGAAAAATGGGTTTTGACCTTAGGAAAAGGGGTTTTTCATGGAAAATGAATGAATATGAATGTATGAAGGTAGGAAAGGGAAATTAGTAAATATAGGGATGAATGGAGATGAATGGGAAGTTAATTAATTGATCTAGTAGACCTTCATTTTCTTTGTGTAATTGCATCATGGACATAGAAACATATGGTGAAACATGATAAATGTACATTTAGTACAATGAATAATCAAACTTCTGCAACGTTTCTCTACTTACCCTTTGCTTATCCTATCATTTTTTCTTCACTTAATGGGTGTATTTAAGCTAGCAAACCCTTTTCCTTTCTTTTTCTTTTACAAAAGTAAACTATCTAAATCTACCCTTATAACCTCCAAGGGCTCATATTAAACTGATGAGCACCTTATTATTCTCTACCTAACCACTGATATGCCAAGATTTACAATTTGGCGAGATCTTTATTCTCTAACTATAACATCAAATTTAAAGCATGAAGCAGTCAATATTAAACTATTTGACTGTCATGGGTTGTGGTATTTAAAACAAGCTGCACACAACCATTATTTTACATAAACAATAGCAGTGACATACAAACTTGCTCACTTTCAGAGTTTATTTATTTTCTTTTCTTTCTAACCTAACATTTTCTTTGTTGTATGTATTTTTTAGGACATCTAACCTAACATTTTCTTTGATATGGACATCATCATCAAGATTTTTTCACTAACAATTTATTCACTATTGTTATGTCCATATCCTAACTTAACATTTTTTCAAAATATTTTTTATTTTTTGACTATTTTATTCTATCTTATCAAAACCAAAAAATGCTACAACCTTGGCTCCAACTGGGGACTGCTTTCTCTTGTAGAATGCAGAGAACCTGCAGATCCATGTGCCTTCTCCTCAGGCTATGGAGTCCTTGTTGTAAGAAAAATCACACTGACATCTTGAAAGGTAAAAGAAAACCAGAGTATTTACAATGAAAAGTATTTCAACTTCTTAGTACTAAATGTAATGTTTGAGAAACCTTCCATTTACAAGATAAGTGGAATATAACTCCTTAAGATTCTGCAGCACAAAAGTGTTGTTACCCTTGACTTCAGCAACTACTAAAGGTCCAAACCATATATTTTCAAATTTTCCATGCTTTCCTTTCTCTTCTCTCCTGGCATCCCATCTTAGAACTAGATCACCTTCCTTAAAGTCCCTTTCTCTGGCTCTTCCATCAAATAGGGTCTTCATCTTATTCTGATATTTATTCAATTTGTATTGAACTTCATCTCTGTTTTCATTAAGTTCAATAATCGATTTATTCTTTTTGAAAAATCATTAGGTTCATATATTGAAACCTGTAGGAATTTTAAAACAGGGAAGGCCAAATTGGTAGGGAAAATTGCATATTTCCCATAGACTAACTGAAATGGAGATTTACTAGTTGATCTCTTTGGAGTAATTTTGTTTGCCCATACTGCATAAATCAAATGTGAATCCCAGCTTTTCTTATGATCAACTAGAGTCTTTTTTATTACCTTTAGAAGGCTTTTGTTGGATGACTCTACAAGTTCATTACCTTGAGGGTAGTATGGAGTTGAATGATGCAACAAAATCTGATATTTCTGGCAAAAGTAAATCATCTTAACACTAGAAAAATTTGTTGCATTATCAATGACAATTTAAGTTGGGCAACCAAATCTAGATAAGATATTCTCCTCAATAAACTTAATTACTACTGTATCAGTAGCATTTCTGACTAGAATTGCTTCCACCCATTTAGTAAAGTAGTATGTTGCAGTGAGGATCCATCTATGCTAATTACTTGAAGTGGGGAGAACCTCTCCAGCAAAATCTAATCCCCGTTGAGAAAAAGGTTCTGAAACTATTGATAGGACAAGTGGAAGAGTTGCTAATTTTTGTTTACCAACAAACATTTGACAAGGACCACAACCTCTCACCTTTGCCCCTACTTGTAAGAACAATGTAGGCCAATAAAATCCTCCCCTCAGAATATTGTATGTTGTTGCTCTCTAAGCATAATGTCCCCCACAAAATCTTGTACGAAACTGATCAATGATTCCTTCAGTTTTCGATTCTATTAAACATAATAATAAAAATATTAAGTGGATCTTTCGAGTATAAATTTTCAATTATAATGCAGTACTTTACTGATTTTAACTTAAGGGTTTTACGCTGGGTTTTGGAGAATGATGCTAGACACTCAAAATGGATCAAGAAATTAACAATATCTTGATACCAGTTTGGCAACAAGAATTTTTCATCAATGTGTATAGGATTGATCTGCTCTGAAGGTAGAGGTTCTTGTGGATTGTCCCCTTTAGGATGAAGGGAAGGTTCTTGTGTATTCTTCCCCTGTATTTCTAAAACAGAATTGATTCCAAGTACTTTGCAATTGGATTCAGCTAGAAGCTTGGCTAATCCTTGACCTTTTACTAGCTTGGTTGTCTTGATAGTTAGATCAAACTCCAGAATTTGAGTGATCCATCTACCTCTTTTCCCATCAGTGTCTGGTTGGGTTAGGACAATTTTCATAGCACTATTTGGGACATTAGTAGTAATAGGTGAATGTAAACATACATCCTGAATGATTTTAGGGCTTGAATGAGGGCATAGGCTTGCTTCTCAATGATGTCATACTTAAGCTCAGCATCTCTCATAACCTTATTGAAAAAGGCTATGGGTTGGTCATGGGAATCTTCACTTTTCTGTAATAGAACAACAGCAAGGGTTGTTTCAGAGGCAAAAGAGAAAATACTAAATGGATTAGTATAATCAGGGTTGGCTAAGGTGGGAGCTTTAGAGATAGCCTTTTTTATTTTTTCAAAGGCATGCCTAGAAGTGGGAGTCCATTTGACTTCATGGTACTTCCGGAGCATGTCAGTTATATCCTTTACAATCTCTGCATAATTTGGAATAAACCTCCTTAGAAAATTAATCTTGCCTAGAAAAGCTTGAATCTCCTTCTTGTTTCTAGGTAAGGTCAATGTTTCAATGGCAGATACTCATTTGGGATCAATTACTACTCCCTCCTTTGAAATTATATGGCCCAACAGTTTTCCTTCTTTGACAGCAAACAAGGACTTCCTAGGGTTCAATGATATTGCAAATTTTCTACACCTATCAAAACCTTCATCAAGTGCTTTAGATGTTTCTGATCAGATTTAGAAAAAACAGTTATGTCATCAAGATAAATAACCACAAATCTATTTACTTGACCCACGGAAGCTATGTCCATAGCTCTTTGAAATTTTTCTTTAGCATTGGTCAAGCCAAATGGCATCCTAGCATACATGAATGTACCCCAGGGTGTAGTAAAGGTTGTCTTCTCTCTGTTTGCTGTATCAACATTCACTTGATTATAACCTGAAAAACCATCAGGCATAGAAATTCTTTGTGCTCCTGAAACCATTCGAAGTAACTGATCCATTTTGGGCAAAGGATAATTATCTTTTAATGATGTTTTTTTCAAATTTCTAAAATCCACACAGAGTCTTATTTCTCCATTTTTCTTTCTAGCAGGAACTAGATTTGCAACCCAATTAGAATATCTAAGAGGGAGTATGATCTGAGCATCTAGCATTTTCTTAATCTCCCTTTCTATAGTTGGTAGAAGGGCTAGATTTATCCTTCTAATTTTTTGTTGATAAGGTTTTGCTTCTGGCTTCAAAGGAATCTTATGTTGTATTAATGAAGTATCATAGGTCTTTAGATCAGCATAAGTCCAAGCAAAAACACCCTTATAATTTTGCAGTAACTTAAGATATTTATCTTTGATCTTAGGGTCTGGAGATGCACATATTTTGATGTTTTTGATATCTTCATCAGTTCCAATGTTAATCTCTTCTATGTCATCTTCTGAAGAAATGGACCGAGGGTTTCGGAGGACATCATTTTGATAAAACAATCTTTCCAAAGGAATGAGTCCTTTTGGAATAGAATTATTGGATAATTGAATAATTTCATGATTAGCAATTTGGGTTTCAAAATCTAAAGTATCATTTCTATTTGCATTTTCATTTGTTTCAGTTCTATCTTCATCAATTTGTAGAAATGAAAAATGATATATTACCTGCAGAAATGATTTCAACTGTTCAACATCTTCAAATATTTGCCAGCGTTTCAGATTATCTGGGATAGATAGCCTATATTTGACTTGTATCTGATAGAGTACATTAGTATGATCAGGAATTTTAAAAGAGCTAGCAGAGATAGCTAAGGCATCTGCATGAATATTCTGATCTCTGGGAATATGAGTCAAATTAAAATCCTCAAAGAAGTTTTCAACTAAATCTCATACTTCATTTCGGTAGGACCTAAGTCTAGGGTGCTTGGTCTAGCAAGCATTTCTTACTTGCTTAAAAATAAGTTCTGAATCAGTAAAGACACTTAAGTTTTGAAATTTTAAGCTTTTGGTTGATTGAAATCCTAACAGGAAAGCTTCATATTCAGTAACATTATTGGTAACTTCAAAATCTAATTTACATGATTGGGTTATATTTTCTTTTTCATGTGAAATTAAAACTACTCCAACTCTTGCCCCATCTTTTGTGCAAGAGCCAACAAAGAATAGTTTCCAAATATCAGTTTGGTTTGGTTCAAGACTTTCAACTACCTCTTCAATTTTGACTTGAGTTTTATGTTGGTTTGAAGTGAGTTCAAAACAACCAAAGCCTTGATCTATTGCATAAATTGGATGGTTCCTTGGCTGGTTAGTCTTACAAACAGTATGTACAAATCTTACCTCTCTATATAATCTTATTTGTTCTCCTCCATAAATAGGAATGGTAGCATATGACATATCCATCTGTAGAGTTCCCCCTAATTTGGCACAACAAGACCTAGAAAGTAGCATTTAAAACTTGGAGAGGGATATTTGTGACAACTATATCAAGTACTACACTTTTTATTGGAATTTGGGCAAGGGTAACCACTAGATCCTTGATCAATCCTAAACAGAGCAACTTTTTATAATCAAAGGTGTACAGGTCATGTTAGTATTTATTTATGTCGAGCTTCAAATGTTCCATGATGGATTCTGGCATAAGGTTGTGCGATGCTCCTAAATCAAGCATATAATTATACAACATGGAATCATTTGTTTTAAGAGTTACATATAAAGGAGGCACTATCTCATCTATCATGTCTGAACTAGGGCCAAAAACTACTGCTGGTTTTTCATCTTGCGGACTTATGACATCACCTTCAGCATCAATCGAGGTATTTTGTATCCATTTTGTGACTTGGCTTTTGCAACCAGGGATTTTAGAAAGTTCTGACAGTGGAATTGGGATCTTAACCCTCTCTAATTCCTTTTCAACATTAAATGCAGTCAAAATGTTTTTACCGGTTTGGGTGGTATCAATTGATTGATCTAAGGGTTGAATAAGAGTTATTAGAGCTTCAACAGTTTTGTACGTGGTTCAATGATCGGAGTTTCCTTTGGAGGTCTCCTAGGACTAGGCCTAGGCCTATGATCATACCTCTTGTTTAATTCTGCAATTAAAAATTCAAAGAAAGCATGATATTTAGAGACTTGTGAAGCTTCCTTCTCTTCTTGAACCTGATTTTGTTGTGAGAGAGGAATGATGGTTGTTTGATTGGAAGAAGAATCCATACTATTAATATGTTCAATAATTGTCATAGTATTATCATTAGGTTGTTGGTCATCTATCAATAGAGGAGTAGGAACCTGTTGATCGTTGCTGGGTCACTGAAGAATTTGTAGTGGTGGATTTCTTTTATACTGACCTTGATTTTGGTTTTGAGGTCTAGTAACTGTTTGTTGTATTGTTCTAGGATGAGTTTCAATCTTTGAAATCCTATTTGATAGGTTTCTAAGAAGATATGTTATTTCATCTATTTTTGAGTCTTCTGATTTAGTCTTAGAGGAACTAGAGGCTTCTTGAACAGATTTGAGTTTTCTTTGGGCCCTTTTTTCCTTTGGTTTTAAAGAAGTTGACGCTACCTTATTTGCTTCTAATTCTATAGCGTTTATTTGCATATATTCAAGAGTTCTTGAAGTTCTCTCTCGTAGCATAAAAACAACGTCATCATCAAAATCTTTAGAAAATCTAGACTTAGCTACTGCTACAGGGGGCTTACAATCAGCAGGCATTTTGTGATAGAGTTTATTGAATCTTTTGATAAAATCTGATACTGGTTTACCAAAGTTCCTTTTAGGCTCTTCAAATTCTATGAGGAAGTAAAGAGGATCCTTTTTCACACCCCATTGATTTTTAAATATGGTTGTAAGATCCTCCCAATTTCTAATGGTAGTGTTGGTAACTGCCTAAACCAAATCCTCACATTTCCTTCAAGTAATTGCACAAGAAATCTCATATAAATGTTTTCCTATTAAATATTCATGTTGTCTCCAAAGTCTAGGAAAGCTTGAAGATGGTCCTCAGCTGAAGGACCAGTTTCTCCATTGTACTTGGGAAGGTATTTTAAGTATACAGCTAGGAATGCATCAAGGTTATTAGGTAAGACTAAGGCAGCATATCTAGCCTGTACAATAGGTCAGAAAGCCATGATAGTAGGTGGTGTATGAGGTCGTCTAGGTGGAGTATGAGGTGTTTGTGTGTATGTGGAGGATGAAGAAGAAGTATAGGAAGAAGATGATGATTCAGGGGTTGATGGACCAGTTGGAGGTGAAGGAGGAGATGAAGGAGGAGATCTCCTGAAAGACTTCAAAGGAGTCCTAAGAACTAACTTCAGGACCTATAAAAGAATACCTTATTTTGTTTCAAATAGAGGATTGGAATATATAGAGAAGGTCTCCTCATATTGTTTAGAAGAAGAAGCTTCAGGTCAGTCAAAAATGGAAGGAAAATGATAGGTGGTAGGGGATATGAAATCTGTGGGTTTATATTCTGGTAGATTAACACCCAAATCAGATTAAGTTTTAGGTGATCCTAGTGGTAGTGTGGGTATTGGATCAAATTCTAATGAATGAATAAGGTATGCTGACTTAAAATCAACTCCTTTATCTAGACGTTCAGCAACCCTAGGTGATAAATGGGAGTAATCAGAATCAGATGGGATATTACTATAGGGGTCAAATGTTTCTAATTCTTCAGACTGTAGGACTAAAGAGGAAGAAGAAGATGGTTGGTGTCCCATTTTAGAATTGGCTTTTCTCAGAAGCCTTTCAGGATCTAACAGAGGTCTAACTATGTCAGCTTTTGAACAAGATCTAGTATGTTTATAAGGTTTCAGCTTGGGAGTTTGGAGTCACCTAGGTGAATGATTTTGAACTTTCTAAACCTTTAATCACCTTTAAAGGAAATAATGAAAGAATATCATTGTCCCAAGAGAAACTTAAATGAAATTCGATTCCCCGGCAATGGTGCCAGTTTGATGTTGTACCTCTGAGATAGTAGTAGGTCAGCTACCAATGCCAGAGCATCTAAAATAATTGTTTTGGGGTTTTGGTTTTAGTTTTTCGGAAGACCAATGAAAGAAGACAAATTTAGAATTGAAATACTTAATCCTTTGGGTTATATTAATACTTCAGCCAAGGGCTGCTATAAATCTTTACACAGTGATATAAATCAAAATAGTGGTGAGAAGAAGACAACAAATAATATGATTATCATAGTTTCCAGACTATAAAACAGAACAATCATAAGTAGGAAAACCTTCTAAACTACGTTCCAAAGGTTCAAGGAAGTATACTTAAGCTTACACAAGATGCTAATGATTTATTGATTAGAGGGGATTAGCTAAACAGACAGTTCATTAATCCAGTCTCTTAATAGATGATCACTTCAGGAGCTTATAGGAATTAATTGAGACACAATTATTCCTACCTAGATATCTCTATAAGTCTTAAGCATATGAACAAAGACATAATGATAGATAACTAGAAAAACTTACAAGATAACACAAACTGTGTAAAACCAGATTCAAAATCCTCTGCTTTGTATTAAGGTTCCAGAAAGACTGAGTACATCAAGTGTCTACAAACGCTCCCTTCACAGGTGCAACCAGGTTCAAAGTAGAATTAACAGTCAAGACTTGACAAGCAATGAACTATGAATCTTGAACTTCGAACCTATAAAATCTCGAGAAGAGAGTTATTTATACAATAATGAAACTAAAAAAATCCTAAAATTGAATGAGATTTATTCTAGGAAAGGAAAAGATCTTCATACAAGAAGGAAGGGGTAGTTATGGAACTGCTTCTTGATGTCCCTTTTATTCAGGTTGTGCTGGCTTTTTTGTCTGATATTTTTCACTTTAAGCTGATTGTTTTTTTGTATCCTTCATGCTAGTTGATTCCTTCAGTTTGATATTTGATCTGATACTCTTTAAACTCTGTGAATATCTTTTAACCCTGTTAAGCAACCTTTAATATGCATTTTCACCTTTATTGTGCATTTCAGGTTTTTAATGTGTTTTTCAACAATAAATCCTTCTAGATTTGTGTCACATGGTAAAGTAATTTGATATGGTCTTCATATTTGTCTTCAAACTGTGTGTAGGCTTTTTCTTTGTAAGCCTGGAACATAAGCTTTACCTGCAAAACATAGAAACTATTAAGAAAAATATAGGTGACAAAGAAGGTCTTCGATAGCTTTATTTGAGCTTGAAAGGCGATTGGAAGGAATCCAAAGCATATTCGAAGGTAAAATGATGGTTTATATGGTCACAGAGGCTTATGGAGGCTTCATTGTGTAAAACAGTCAAAACAAAGGAAAATGGTCATTTTGGTGTTTAAACGGGAAAAACAGTTTTCTTTTGAAGTATGGTTCAATAGTGAAAGTAACCATTTTGTCATTTTGCGGAAGGTGATTTTCATTGCACCGCTTATAAGGTGTGGGTGGTTTTAGGAAGGAGCCACCCGATATAATATGAGCCTGACACGTAGCAATGGAGGACGGTGGAATACCACTTTTCGAGTGGGTAACGCTCGTACAAAGAGCTAACCCGAAATCGCCGAGGGCCATTGGATCTGAACACATTAGATCAGATGAGGGTGGAGTGAAGGAGCAGTATGGAGGGTATGAATGATTAAATATTGTGGTAATGGATTTATTATGGCTTAAAACTATGATTAGCGGGGTTAAATGGAGGTTAAGCTTAATTCTTCGTCAAAATCATAAAAATGATTTAACAAAGAAGACCTTTGCAAAACAAATATGAGGACTTGAAATTTTATTAACTCGTGCGGATAATGATATCGGGTCCAGGCTAATCGCATATGGCAATTGGAGTTTAGTGGGGCAAGGTCCATTGTAAAGGAATGTGATAAGGGCCGTATGTGATGTAGGAATAAACCATGTATGATATGTGATTGAGTCCGGGTCCCAATTGCAATTGGAGATCACAATGGCAGAGTGTTAATGCTTAAGCTAGGACTTGCGATGGAGGCAGATGCGATATGAATATGGATTGTACTATATATTTGGTCAAGTTCGGGCCCATCGTTGATTGCATATCGCAATTGGGGAAAGTGGATGCATGTTGAAAGGTTGTGATCCGCCAATATTGCAATGCGATATGAAAGTACATAGTTTTATTATAAAACTAAGGTTTTGAGATATTTAATAAAGAAGTTAATAATATATGGGAAAGTGAAATTTTAGGGGTTTAATACTATAGTTATTGTTAATATGAAAACATAGGCAGAAAAGGGGAAATATGCGCAAAAAGGGGAAATTAGGCAGAAAAAAGGAAGATATATGAAATATGAGCAGAAAAGGGGAAATACACTAAGTAAAGTGCTTTTTATGAGTTATTTGCTTTCGATATATGCTTAATACTTAGGGTAAAACATATTTTTGTGGGTTTTTCGTGTAAAAAAGGATTTTACATGGGAAAAAGGAATTTTACATGGGATTTTTACTTTTGCTAGGCAAAAAGGGTTTTGACCTTAGGAAAAGGGGCTTTTCATGGAAAATGAATGAATATGAATGTATGAAGGTAGGAAGGGGAAATTAGTGAATATAGGGATGAATGGGAAGTTAATTAATTGATCTAGTAGACCTTCATTTGCTTTGTGTAATTGCATCATGGACATTGAAACATATGGTGAAACATGATAAATGTACATTTAGTCCAACGAATAATCAAAATTCTGCCACCTTTCTCTACTTACCCTTTGCTTATCCTATCATTTTTTCTTCACTTAATGGGTGCATTTAAGCTAGCAAACCATTTTCCTTTATTTTTATTTTACAAAAGCAAACTATCTAAATCTACTCTTATAACCTCCAAGGGCTCAGATTAAACTGATGAGCACCTTATTATTCTCTACCTAACTACTAATCTACCAAGATTAAATAGTTTGGCTAGAACACAACCATTATTTTGTAGAAACAATAGTAGTGGCATTTAGACTTGCTCACTTTCAGAGTTTATTTATTTTCTTTTCTTTCTAACCTAACATTTTGTTTTTTTCTTTATTTTTTAGGACATCTAACCTAACATTTTCTTTGATATGGACATCATCATCAAGATTTTTTTCACTAACATTTTATTCATTATTGTTATGTCCATATCCTAACTTAACATTTTTTCAAAATATTTTTTATTTTTTGACTATTTTATTCTATCTTATCAAAACTAAAAAATGCTACAACACCTGTAAGCAAGATAGATCAAAGCACAAATCACAAATATATTGTCACCAACATACACATCAACACAACAACAGTCATAGATGCATTCATAAATTCTATACCATACATTCATATATAGTTTTATCAACAATCTAAATGGCATCAATATGTGATCATTCTTGCACCTTAAGACCTTTCTCATGGAGTCATTTCCTCCCCCTATTTACAGATTTCAATATCCTCAATGTAGATTGTTTTAAAAAAGTATAAAATTATTATCTAACTTCTAACCTTTACCATTTGGCAAAGTCAAAGTTTATTTTCCAATAAATATATAATATCACTTTAATCAAATCAAAGATGATCATCATTCCTCTCATCCATTGATAATCAAGAAGTAATTTGCAACCCTCAACATTAATCTTTTTTACAAAGTCAAAGATGAAAATCCTCCTACTGGGCCTTAATCATTAAAAGACAAGTTTCCAAATTGTTAAGTATCCTACCATGCAATATGTCATCTTTGTGTTTGGCAAAGTCAAAGTTGATCACCAATCCCATGCTTGGAGGTCTTTGGAATGGGTTATTTTCCAAGTTAGCCTCTATGATGATTTTTTTCCATTCCATGTCTATGGGGGCACCTACTCATATTGTTCACCAACACCATCTCCTACATTGATTTATACTCCCATGGGCCAAAATATGCTTTTTGTAAGACCAACTTTGCTTTCTGCCTATTATTTTCATAGTACCAAAATGTCCACTTGCATAAAAACTGCATGCCATGTATGTAAATTGAAAACATGATGGATGATAAGGAAAATACGCTATCATATATGTCATGAAACATCATATTCCATACTTAGAATGCACCCAAGGTGTCAAAATTGCATGCCAAGTGGAAAAATTGCATTTCTCAGGTTAAAATCTGCATCACAGCCATACCTGATTGCACACAGCCTCCTGTAGATGTACTTATGGAGAAGTCATAAAAAATAGTGCTACATTAGTTCTCCTTGTGCATCTTCCTAAACTTCCATAATTCTAATGTACCCCTTCGAGTGAGATTACTAAGTCTACCAAAACAATTTCACTGATTTACCTCGTCTCTTACTAAGTGCAAGTAGTTTTTAGTAAAATGCATGTCCAGGGCTCACTAAAGATCAAAAATGTGATTTTAAAATTTATGTGTGGTTCTTAGAACATTATTAATATTTTTACATTGTTAGAGCTTTACTTCCAATCCAAGAAGCCACTACTATGAAAAAATATTGTGAAACTGCCAAATTCCATAACATGACAAATGAACCTAGGGTGCCTTCAGAATTTTATATGCCGGAACATAGAGAACATAAGGTGAAATATAGAGGTTTATAGCTAGAGTATATTATGGTCTACAACCCTACATAATAAAATTCCCAAGAACAATCTCTAAGCGTTAGTTATTAACCATAAACCATAGCAATTTGTTTGGTTTTCCACTTTTCTCCAACTCTATAAACACACAGGCTTAAAATAAATTGTTGATCCCAAAAAGATATTTCATTGAAATTGTGATTTGCTTATGTTTCAAAAACGAGTTAATGCATGAATTATTAGAACAACACTTAATCACTTAAACTACAAATCATGGAGAATTGAATAATAATTTTGCAACAAAATAATAGAAAAGCAAACATGTGTGAAAGAAAATGACACAAGAAATTGATAAAAAAGTTCGGCTATCTCAAAGCCTACATATCCAAGCCCAATCTTCAACAGGGAGGCCTTTTATATTAATAAAACTTTAGAATCCATACAACATATCAAAGTTACATCAATGGAATTTTTGACTGGTCTCGCTGTGATCTGCTCAGCCTCGGGAATCCAATGCAACTGACGGCATTGAAAAAGACCGCTTACAACTCCCAGAATAAACCTACAAAGTTCTTCCTCCAAATCTCCAAAGCTACTCAAAAAATTCTTCTGCTACATAGAATGTTACAATTATGCTCAAGGAACCAACCTCACCTATCTCTCTCTATCCCCTTCATGGCATAACATTACATATATATATAGTGTTCGTGGCTAACCCAAATATAGCAAATGAATTAAATTACATAATATTTGTTTTAAAAATATATACCATATATAAATTATATGGTTGCTAACCATATCCACAACGCATAACAAATATCATAACCATATCGACATAATTAGAACTATACACAATGCATAACAAATCTCATATGCAATGGGTGGTCAATAGAGCTGCAAACCTGTGGCATGTAATAGTTTACATCTCTGGTGGTGTTGACATGCGTACAATATCCCTTTGTGGTCACGGTGGAGCGGTGGATCCCGTGGCATTGTTGTTGAACTATACATTAAATGTAGCATGTTGTTTTTGATGGTGGTATTACATTGCAGCCCGTGGCATAGACAGTTTGTATCCTTGGCGTTTTCAAAAGTATGAAATGTTACCATGGCTCCCAACGTTTACCAACTCTGCACCATGTTATACCATACACTATGTTTAAAACATAGTTTTAATATTCTTTGCAGCGTTAATGTAATGTACCCACCATATATTATTGTACCCACCATATATTTTATTCGTTCAACCATATGTAATGGATATACTTGCACTGGGAGACTTTAATAACATGGTATATGTTTCAATATATTGTTCTTACACCACATATTATATATGTTCATAAACCATATGATTATGCTATGAGACTTTTACCTTCACCATGTAATGATCCATTCAACCCATTATTTCTCCTTGTAACCAAAATGAAGATGTTGCACTTGTAACTGTAAATGCCATGTGTCGAGCAATGAAAATGCGACATGCACTGATTCATCACAAACTTCAACAAGCAATTTTTCATTCATCCGGAGGCCAAATGCACCCATTCATGTTGCGTTAGGATCGTTTCTGCAAACTGTACGTGATGGCGCTACTTCCACTTGAATCTAGTAACTTTTAATTTTAGGCTTTTTGAGATCCTTGATCATCCATTGATCAATTTCAAATCTTTTCCTCCCCACTGAGACCTTTTGGACCACAAAAAGGCTTAAGTTCTGTAAAACAAATGTGGGTTCCATTTTCCCACTTGGTTGGTATCTGTCCATCCTTTTCTGAACCTGTACACTTTACTCTTCCATGCAATCGTTAGCAAAACACACAAACTATATAATCTATCAATTCCTTTTTCAATCACATCTACATTCATATTTGCTGCTAATATCCATGCACCACTAAACATTAATAAACCTATTAACAACATTGAAAGTATTGACATAGTTGAAACTATACCCTGCTTTCCTTTAATAGCTAAAACAAAACTCAACTTATCATGTTGCAAATCTTGTTGATGTACAACTTTGGATTCCTTAAGAATATCTATCTATTTGTAATTAACTTTGATGATCTCTTTCTTAGGTTCTTTAGATTGTACCACAACATCTTTACTGGCACAAGCTGTTTATTTTAACTGTTCAACTATAAAAAGGGATTTATCCACTTTTGTGTTATGAGAATGTACAACATATTCAATTCCTTTTTTGAACAAGTGATATTTATTATGTTCCCTGTAAAAGACCGCTTTTCTATTATATAAATATGGGCTACCCAAGACCATCCCACATGTATCTAGTTCTACCACATCACTCATAATTTATGATTTCTTCTCATCCAAATTAAAGTATTCGGTTTACGATGCTTTATGGTTTTCAATCCCAATTGCTTAACCACTTTTTCTGTAATTAGGTTAGCTTGAGATCCACTATCTAACAATGTGTTGATCTTTGTATGTTTCATAACAACCCTTATATTAAATAACTTTCTTCTGGAACTGTTAGAATCATTACCTTCATCAGGTTTACCGGCCATAACCAATGTTGCGATCTGTGTCTTGTCGCCTGAATTTGACCTTAGATCCAACAGTTTCGCTGTTGCTGCAACCTTTTTCTTCCCTTTTCTGATCCACTTTTGTTTCATTTCGGGATGTAATTTCCAACAGTGATCCTCATCATGGCCCTCTTTATTGCAATGTTTATAACAAATATTTTCAACATCCTTCTTGATGATGTTTACTTTCTTCACTTTTCCTTTTCCCTTTCTCTCCATTCTAGCTATCGATTCTGATGATATCCCAACTCCCAACTTACCTGCTTCAATAAAATTTGCTTGTACTGCCCCTTCATCTAGGTTAGTAGGATTGAACATAAATACAATATTGTGAACATACTTAGGTAATCCGCCTATGTATTTTATTAGAGTTTCTTGAGTATAGAAAGGAATATCTAACATCAACACCTTCTTATGAAACTCATCTATATATTCCTGTACTAATTGATCTTTCCTAACTTTTAGTCCTTGCCATTCTATTAAAGTTTTTTACTTATATCCCAATGGATAAAATTTCTTTCTAAGTGCAGTAATAAAATCAAACCATGATGGAAAAATCTTACTGATATTCTCATTACCTTTCTGTAACTTACTTTGCCACTAGATCAATGTTGTGCCCATTAAACAAAGCGATGCTAGTCTGATGTTGACTTCATCTTCAGTGATTTGTTTCATGCTACAATATACCTCCATTTGCCTGACCTAATTTTCAAGCTTATTAACATCAAATTCTCCATTCTACCTAGGTAACTCGAACTTAACATCGAGTTTCAATTACAGTTTTGAAGTTTTAGATGGATTCAAGAGAGAAGTGATAGGGTCTTTTTGATCGCTTTCATCTTCTTTTCTAGATTTTGAGGCTTGTCCTTCTTCGTCTTTAGGTTTTTCATCTTCACTTTTTTCTTTCTTAAACACTCGATACATTTCTTCGACCATGGTTCGCAAGGTCATGAAAGCATCCATGAAGCCTGCATCAGATCTAAACAAATGGTCACCACTTCCTTCTTCAGCCATCTCTTCTCCTTAAGTTGTCCTTCTTCTCAAGCCAACTTCTGGATCTCCTTCAACAAGTTTTCCTTCACCAAGCTTTGATTTTCTCTTGGTTATCATTCACATTTCAAATCACAGTTATTAACAACCTGCTTTGATACCAAATGATCCCAAAAAGATCTTTCATTGAAATTTTGATTTTCTTATGTTTCAAAAATAAGTTAATGCATGAATTATTAGAACGCCACTTAATCACTTAAACTATCAAGCATGGAGAACTGAATAATAATGTTGTAGGAATATAATAGAAAAACAAACATGTGTGAAAGAAAATGACATAAGAAATTGATAATGAATTTTAGCTATCTCAAAGCCTACATCTCTAGGCCCAGTCTTCAACGCAAAGGCCTTTTATATTAATAAAACTTCAGAATCCATGAAACATACCAAAGTTACATCAATAGAATTTATGACTAGTCTAGCTGTGATCTGCTCGGCCTCAGGAATCTGACACAACTGACGGCACTAAAAAATACCTCTTACAACTCCCGGAAGAAACCTACAAATTTCTACTTCCAAATCTCCAAAGTTGCTCCAAAAATTCTTCTGCTGCATAGAATGTTAGAATTCTTCTCAAGGAACCAAGTTCACTTATCTCTATCTACCCCCTTCATGGAATAACATTACATATATATATAGTGTTCACGGCTAACCCAAATATAGCAAATGAATTAAATTACATAAGTTTTGTTTTAACAATATATACCATATATCAATTATATGGTTGCTAACCATATCCACAATGCATAACAAATCTCATATTCAATGGGCGGTCAATAGAGCTACAAACCTGTGGCATGTAACAGTTTACATCTCCGGTAATGTTGTCATGTGGTCCATATCCCTTTGTGGTCACAGTGGAGTGGTGGATCCCGTGGCATTGTCGTTGAACTATACATTAAACATAGCATGTCGTTTTCGGTGTTGGTATCACATTGCAGCGCATAGCATATGACGGTTTATATCCTTGGCAGTTTCGAAGGTATGAAATGTTACCATGGCTCCCAATGTTTACCAACTCCACACCATGTTATACCATACACTTGTTGAAAATAATACTGAGAAGGGGGGGTGAATCAGTATTATCTAGTCCTTTTAACAATTCTTCCTTATTTATACTTTGAATTATTTTTGCATATTAGTACCATAAAACAATGAGCATGAACAAGAAAAACAGACAGTCACACCAAAGAACACCAGATATAAGGTGGAAACCCAATGTGGGTGAAAACCACCTGCTGCAATATGTCTCTATCTTCTTTCAAATTAGAAACTCCTTTTACAATGGTCTTGTACTGTGCAGTCCTTTACCAGTACGCAGGTTGCAACCTACAGAGAGCTACAACTCTCTCTTGTTTTCCAGTCTCTCCTGGAAGGGAGCTACAACCCCCTACTTCTTTTCTTTCAAGGACCACTTTTCATAAATTTTCAAACTGGATCCATAAATATCAAATGATCATCAAGTACCAGTAAGTCACCTAGATAACTAGATCTCCTGCGGCGCCTCCTATGGCGCCTCTTGCGGCGTCTCCTGCGGTGCCTCCTGCGGCGTCTCCTGCGGTGACTCTTGTGGCGCCTCCTGCGGCGCCTCCTGTGGCGTCTCCTGCAGCGCCTCCTACGGCGCCTCCTGCGGCGACTCCTGCAGCGACTTCCTGCGGCGCCTCCTGCAGCGACTTCCTGCGGCGCCTCTTGCG